>JBBPJU010001396.1:0-12086 GCA_038088875.1 Austroboletus festivus | reverse complement strand
CATTGCCTTGCACTGGTGTGCACAGGTTTCATCTGATATTTATTATCAAGCACTTATGATTGGCTGCCACAAGTGGCACCACTTTCATTTCTCTTTATTATATTGATATATCTTAAGATTCAAGGGTATTTATAAATATCGTAATATTTTAGAGTATTCCTATTGGTTGTTCCTGTTATGGTAGAACCAAACATGTACATACAGTAGGATAGTATATAAAGGCCCAGGAGCACTAGACTGGATCCCCAGTTTAGTGGTCTTGGAGATTTCACCTCTTTAAAGGCCCTCAAGTAAAGTCAAGACTCCTTCCTTCTAATCCCTATAGCTTTCATAGCTGATAGTGGCTCTGGTTGGTTGGTTAGAGATACAACTCTCTATTGAGGTTGTTTTAGCCAGGTGTTACGGAACGATGGAGGCGACCCCCCACTCCTTATCCCGAGGCGCTGGACGCGCCGTCTTTTTCTTCATCCTCAGGGCACTTCGTCGACTTGCAGGACGACTTCACCAGCTCCCTCGCTTGGGGAGAGTCATTAGAGGTATGGTCGGCCTCACCCCCACTGCCGGATAACCAGGAGAACGTTCCCCCTGGGAACGAGGACTGGTTCACTTGGGACACTCAGGAGTTGTACGATTACGTATGACGGCGCGAGAACCTTTTCCCTTTTAATGCCGAATGAGTCCCCTCATTCACCTTTTTATTTATTTTCTTTGATCTTTAGGATATACTCGATCTATTCCACAGATACCGTTAGTTACCTAACCCCCCTTCCCCGCTCCACACAGCATCCACCCGGTTTAGGTATTACCTTCTCTTTATCCGATAGATCTCATATATCCTCTTTCGATCCTTTAGGCACTTCTCCCACACTCGTGGGAGAGTTCCTATGCACTGCCCTTCCCTTCTTTCCATAGGCAGTGCATGCCGTCAATTACGGCTTTACGTTTCATTCTCAATCTCTCCTCATTAGGATGCTCTTCCATTCCCTGTCTCTCTTATGGCAGGTAGTATTCCAAAACCCCCGCGGGGAATAGTTTCCCATCCTATTCCCCTTACGTATAAATAGCGCCCATGTAACTTAGAGTTTCACTAGTTAGATTCTATGCAATCCAACGTGGAGTCGGCTGTACCTTTGAGTGAAGAAGGTTCTTCATTCATCGAGAGAGTTCTACTGAGACATTGTCTCAATCATCGCTATCTCGTCTACAACTTCGGGACCCGCGCTAGAGCCAATATTCTCGCAGGCTTTATCCGTCGAAGTCCCCGCTTAGGCTACGTCGACCACCTAGTTGCCAAGCGCCTCGGACTCCACGTCCTGCGTTCCATATCACCAGGGGTTGAGATGATGGCTAGGAGTAGTAGAGCTTCCTCCAATTCAAAATCTTTGAGATGAATTGGGGACAGGGTGGTTTCAGTAGGATTGGTCAATGTTTTGTTGTCCCTCATCCTTGGAGTGAGGATCAGTGGCGGAGTAAATTTTGACAGATCTTCCTTAGTGGGGATTTGGCCCACTAAACTCTTCTTGGTAGAACAAGGAGTGAACAATATTCAACTAGATCTTTTGTGACATGATCTATGGATATAGATCAAGACACTAGGATCCCTGATATTCAGCTGTCACTTGGCAGTAGACAGGAGACTGGTAGAAGTCCAGGATGGTTATGGGAAGTCTTTAGATTGCAGCCCTCACTTAGGGATGACAGTGTAACCAAATACCACATAGATTAAACATAGATCTAGTTAAGGAAACTACTATGACTATAAGAAGCAGTTGTAGATAGAGGGGGAGACTGTCCAAGGGCAAAGGGGAAAGGCATGGGTGGGGGAAGGCAAGATCACATCAGTGTAAGGATGCGATTGAAATAGAAAGTAGTCCAATGATAAGAGAAAAGATAAGAGGATAGAGTTCATATAATTTAGTCTAGGGCATGGATGTGTCACATCCATGTGGGATCCATGGGCCACTCTGGTGCAGATGTGGTCTTCTCTAGGTGAAGTGGTGGAGCTTGGACATTCCACCATCTCGGGATGAAATCCCCTAAGAGTTTCTCTCCCCAGGTGGCTCCCTCAGCTTCTCCTCCCCAGAATAGGGGTCATCCATCTTTGTTCCCTCCATAGGCTGCTGTCACAATGTTCCCATTCAGCCAGGGTCTATCCCCTTTATGAGGAAAGGGGTCACCCTCTGCAGGTAGTCCATATGGTGTGTGACACTATGTCTCTTTCAAAACCCACTGAACTCCGTCTCGGAACCCCTGGTGACTTTGATGGCACCCCATCAGAGGCACTTCCCTGGCTCCAAAGCATTCAGCTTTACCTAGCAGTCAATGTTGATCTGTACAATACAGATATTGTCATGCATCAAGTGGACTACCTGCGGAGGGCCACCCCTTTTCCTCATGAGGGGGATTGTCCTTGGCTAAATGCCAACATTTCCACAGCTGCCTATGGAGGAAACTTAGACATGCAACATCAGTTCTGGAACAGAGAAGCCAAGGGAGCAACTTGGGGAGAGGAACCATTGGGAGATGTTGTCCCAGGATGGTGGAATGTTCAAGCTCCACTGATCCACTTAGAGGAGACAACACCCACGCCAGAGTGGCCCACCAATCCCACATGGATGTGATCGCATTCATGCCCTTCCATTATCTCAGTACGAACTTTATCCCTTATCTTTCGAACTATATTCTCTTCGATTGCACCCTTACACTGGTGTGATCACCATTTCCTACATCTATGCCAATCTCCTGTAATCCTCTACCCTATGGACAGCTTCCCCATCTTCCTGTGATCTCTATTTATGGTCATAGTAGTCGCCCCCCTTTTCTATAAATAGAGCTGCCCATGTACCATTATCTCCTTAACTAGATCTATGTTTAATCTATGTGATATTTGGTTCACCTGCCATTCCTAAGTGAGGAATGCAGCAAGACTTACCAAAACCATCCCAGACTTCTACCAGTCTCCTGTCTACTGTTGAGTGACAGCTAGAACTTGGTGATATCTTTGTGTCTAGGATCTATACCCATATATCATGTCACAAAAGATCTAGTTGAACCTTGTTCACTCCTTGTTCTACCAAGAAGAGTCTAGTGGGCCTCAATCCCCACTAGGGAAGATCTGTCCAACATTTACTTCACTGCTGATCTCTCATCTGAGGGGGAAGAGAACCAACACATCGACAACTCCTACCAAAACAACCCCATCTCTGATTCGGCTCAAAGATTTCAAATCGGAGGAAGCTCTACTACTCCTAGCCATCATCTCAACCCCTGACCCCATTCGACCAGAACCTATCATTGCCCTTCTGAGAGCCTACCCACACCTCTGTCTTTTAACACAGAAGTTGCTACAGCTGACAGGACTACAACTCCTGTCCCATCTAATACAGCTATGTTGCAACCAACTGAGACAGAACTAAACCTGGACATCGATCCACCCCCACCTACAAGAAGGGAGAGAATCAAGATGTCAGAAAAATGAGCAGGTCTACCAACAGACTTCTCTGGAGAGTCTGAAGATGCAATATGGTGGATCATGACCATGAGCAACTATGTCTCCATGAATGACGATATCTACACCTATGATCAAGACAGAATCAACACTGCCTTGAATAAAATGAGCAAAGAGAGAGGGAAGACATTTTCAGAAGCATACTACAATTAGTGAGAAACAGGAACAGTCTCAGATATCGAAGGCTGGAAAGCCTTCAAAGAAAGATTTCTAGCAGCATTATCATCCAAGGAGGACCACTTGGACCATAGGAGGAAGTTAGCTGCTCTTAAACAGAAGGACAAAGACTCCTTCCCTACAACAAAGAGGTTGCAGGAATACATGCAGGACTTCCAGCTTTACGCTGGATAAGCAAAGATGACGGATGATACTGCCCTGATAGAATGATTCATCAGAGGCCTCAACCTGTTGGTCACAGAAAAAGTTATAGCTGTAAAGGAGCCAGAAACCCTTAAAGACTGGATCGAGGCCAGTCACAGACAAATGAGACAGATCGAAAGAGTTTGAGACCTGAAAGGGAATTGATACAAGGCAGAAGCACGTGACCCTAATGCAATGGATGTTGATGTCATCAAACTATCCCCATTTAACCGCGCTAAATACATAAAGGAAAATTGCTGCTTTATCTGTCACAAAGTAGGGTGCTCCACCAGAAACCATCCATGACCAGGAACATCTTCCCACACTAAGTACCAAAAGAAGGAACAAACCAAGGAGATCTCCGCTACTCCAGTATCATCAGCTATTGCTGATTACATCAAAATTCTCAGAGACAAAGACGTAAAAGAAGAAGAAGTCATTAAGATCCTCAAAGAGGTATATGAAGAACCTGTCTACCAAGGAGAAGAGGAGGAGGAAACAGTGACTAAAATAAGCACAGAAGAACTCCAGAGCAGAGTAGAGCGAGCAAAGGGTTTTTAATTCAGAGAGCTCAATCAGTGTGTAACTCTCCTAAAGCCTGGAATGTACAATCATTAGAATGAAAATCAATCACCATCCCCATTCAAATACTTCCAGGAACCACTGAATTAAAAGCCCTTGTCAACAGTGGAGCGACCAACTGCTTCATCAATGAACCAATCACCAAAAAACTATGACTTCCCCTCTTTAAACTTAAAATATGAAGGATCGCTGTTAATGTGGACGGAACATCCAATACTAGAGGAGATATCACCCACAAAGCCACCATCACCACTTCCATAGGAGGAAGAAGAGAAACCAGAGACTTCCTAGTAATCAAAAGCAGAAAAACCAATATGATCCTGGGGATGAGTTGGCTCGCCAAACACAACCCAATAATTGATTGGGTATACAGGGAACTAAAAGGAGGGAAAAAGGAAGCTTGCCCAGAAGAACAATGATATCTGATCAAGTATCTCACCACCAACCTGGCAGAAGAGCCAAACAAGGAAGTACTTATCCGATGCTGCACAGGAATGGAGGAAATCCATAAACTCACCATCTCCACGGACCTAGTATGGAAAGAACAAAAAGCGGAAGTGGTATTACCAGACAAATTCTGACAATACCAGCAGGTATTCTTGGAAGAAGCCACCACTACACTCCCTCCTAAGAGAAGTTATGATCACCACATCAATCTCCTCCCATCCTTCACACCCCAACAAGCAAAAAACTACCCTCTAAATCTGGAACAAATAGAAGCATGTAGAAAGTTCGTTGAAGAACATCTAAAGAGCGGAAAAATCCAGACATCCAAATCCCCCCAAGCCTCCCCCTTCTACTTTGTTGATTAAAAGGACAGAAAACTCCAGCTCTGCCAAAACTACTGATATCTAAATGAGCATACCATCAAAAATGCTTATCTGTTACCGCTTATCAGAGATCTAATCAACAAATTAAGGGGATCCAAGATCTTCACAAAAATGGACATACAGTGGGGATATAATAATGTACGAATAGTATCCAAAGATAGATGGAAAGCTGCCTTCATCACATCAATGGGACTATTCGAATCAACAGTGATGTTCTTCGGACTCTGCAACTCCCCAGCCACATTCCAAGCACTAATGGATGATATTTTTGCCAATTATCTAGCTGAAGGATGGCTAATAATATACATGGATGACCTCCTCATCCACTCCCCTGATTAGAAAACCCATGATGAAAGAACTAGGAAAATACTGGAATGAATGATAGAGCACAAGCTCTATTTCAAACTGGAAAAATGTTCTTTCAACACAAAAAGCACTGAATACCTCGGAATGGTTATCTCCGAGGGACAGATAGAAATGGACCCTACCAAGCTCAAGGCCATCAAGGAATGGAACCCCCCAAGCACTGTAAAAGGAGTATGCTCTATCTTAGGATTTTGTAACTTCTATCGGAAGTTTATCAATGGATTCTCCACCAAGGCCAGACCCCTCATTGAGTTAACAAAAAAGGAAAAGAAATGGTCATGGGGATCCACTGAAGAAAACGCCTTCAGAGAGCTTCAGAAACAATTCCTGGAGCAACTGGTACTCTCTATTCCTGACCCAAACAAACCTTTCTTTGTAATGACGGATGCCTCACTAGTAGGAACCAGAGGAGTATTGATGCAAAAGGATACCAATGGGGATCTCCATCCATGTGCATACTGATCTAGCACCTTATCACCCACAGAACAAAATTACGACATCTATGATAAGGAACTCCTGGGGGTAATACACGCATTGGATGACTGGAGACATTACCTGACCGGGACTCATCACCCAGTAATGCTTCTAATGGACCACAAGAATCTCCTATACTTCAAAGAAGCACAAAAACTCTCCAGACAGCATGCACAATGGCAACTGTTCCTACAAGAATATGATCTCATATTCCACCACCTTTTGGGAATGCAAATGGGTCCAGCAGACACCCTATCTAGAATGCCAAACCCAAACCTTGATAATGATAATGTCCAAATCCGCCTCCTCCCAGAAGAGCTATTCATCAACCAAATTGATCTAGTGCTACATGACAAAATCAAGGTTTTATCAGAAAAAGATCCACTAGTGCTGGATGCACTCCAATGCATGTACAAGGAGAACCATATTCTGGACAAGTCCCATCCATCAGACTGGACCTACAAAGAGGGACAACTCTATTTCCACCACTGACTTTACATACCCCCCAATGCTAGAAAGGACCTAGTCCACTCTGTCCACTCTTCTGCAGCGGGAGGACATGGAGGACAACACCAGACCATCCAACTCCTATCTCGCGATTACTGGTGGCCGGGACTCTCCACCTTCATCAGAAAATACATCACAGGATGCCCGATATGCCAACAAAACAAAAATATCAATAACCCATCACACCCACCCCTAATTCCAATTCCAGTCTCCAGCCCCCACCCCTTCCATACTATCTCCATGGATATGATCACCAATCTACCCCCTTCCCACAGAGCAGATTCCATTTTAGTTGTGGTGGACCACAGACTTAGCTGGGGGGCAATTTTCATCCCAACTACCAAAATGATCAATATGGCAGGGGTAGCAAATCTATTTTTCAAATACGTATTTCCCTGATTTGGACTACACTCAAAAGTCATCTCTGATAGGGGCCCACAGTTCGCTTCTGCATTTGCTAAGGAACTGGCCAGACTACTTGACTATGACATCAAACTATCCATGGCATACCACCCACAAACTAATGGAGAAATGGAATGAGTGAACCAAGAACTGGAAATGTACCTATGGATATTCTGCCAAGGACAACAAGACCACTGGAGTAAACTACTCCTGATGGCAGAATTCAATCACAACTCATTAGTACATTCCGTGACCAAACAAACCCTGTTTCACCTAATGATGGGCTATGAACCAAGAACTTATCCACCAATTGGAAAAACCTTCAACCCCATCCTCAAAAATCATCTGAAAGAATTGGAAAGTGCCAGGGATGAAGCCCTAGCTGCAATCACCAATGCCCAACAATTCTCCCACAACTTCCAAAAGTTCAAACCTTGGAAGAAAGGCAATAAAGTATGGCTATCTAATAAAAACCTAAAAACCTCCTATCCATCCAAGAAGCTCGGCCCAAAAAGAGAAGGACCCTTCCCCATCACAAAGGTACTCTTCCCTGTTACGTACCAATTGGATTTACCCCCAAACTGGAAAATCCATAATGTATTCCACACTTCCCTTCTTTCCCCATTTGTTCAAAATGATGAATACGGAATTGCCAAAACCCCACCACCCCCTGAAATCATAGGTGACACTGAGGAATATGAGATCAAGCATATCATAAACCACAGAGGACACCTAGGCCGCAGATCCTATTTAGTGCAATGGAAAGGGTACTCCACCACAGAAAACACCTGGGAATCAGAGAGCAACTTCACACACATAGACAAGATCCTACAAACATATAAAAAAAGACACAAAATATGATCGACGACAAGCAACCCACTTCTCGCTGCATTTTCTACAAATTCTTACTTAAAACCAATAAACCAACAAAATATTCCTATCAATTCTCTCGGATCTCCATCTTCACTCCTGAAAGAAAAAGACATTATGACCAACAACATATCCAAACTCATCAGTGCTATTGTTGGGAAAATTATTGCCCTTACCATTACTGATCTTTGCCTGACATTCCTTTCCTTATTATCAATCATTCTCTTCCTTTTGCTCTCCCTCATGGACAACCTCCTCTCCTTATTTTAATCACCCTAAAATTCATCATCCACATTCAATTTGATCTCTACTCCGATGATATCAATCTCTCCTCTCATGCCACCATTTTCTTCTTTATATATGTCCCTTATCCTTGCCCTGATCAAAGACATCTTCAATCTCTAGATCCTCCCACCCTGTTACGCTTGAACCAGGTAGGTCCAAGTGTAGCCCTTAAGGTTAAGGGTTCAGTGTGGAGTATCGTCTAGTGAATACTCGAAGAGTTCAAAGAAGTAAAGTGTCCACTCAAAGTAGGACGAAGACTGGAGTCAGGGAGACTGAGTGGAAGAGAACACTCAGGAGTCTGATGGGAGGGGACAAGCACAAGAGATGTGATTGTAAGGGAGAACTAGACTAGGGTACATGGCAGCAGAGAGCTTGGTTTATATAGTGGCTAGGAATGAGAGGCAGTGTGGGAATACTGCCTTAAATAGGAAGAAGGCTGTCCGTAGATGAGTCATATGGAACATGATAGAATGCCAAAGAACAATCGATGAGTCAGAAGAATAAAGAGATGACTCATGATGACAACAGATAGCTGAGTAATCGGGCCGATTACTAGATATGAATGAGTAAGCGTGACTAAAATGATATGACTCAGCCTGAAGACGAATTGGACTTATCCCAAGTGGGATTATCCAAGAAGAAATGAAAGGCTAGAGTTGGTACAACGGTTATAGACAAGTATGGAAAGAAATCGTAACATTACCCCCTTTGTACACTTGAAGCTACCGCGAGAGGTAATCAGATGAGCCAGCACACAGCAGCTGGTTTAGTCTCATCCTAGATGTCGCAGACATCTCCCGTCATATTAGACTTGGCAACAGGATCATACATATCGATGAGGGAACCTTCTGACTGAGGACTTGGAGACCGAGGATGAGGGGGAGACCTTCGGGGGCGACCTCTTCCCATACTTCAGCAAGGGAAAGGAATACCCGGAGGGGGCGGAACAGGGAGGGTGAAACGAGTGGTAGCTCTGTGAGATGCGGATGAAGCGGACGATGATGACGACTGAGAAGGTGTTTGGTGATGGAGAGGGCATTGATGCATGGTATGACCGGGGCGCCATTTAAGACAGTGTGAACATTGGTAGAACAGGCATTCAACGTGGATATGCCCAAGTCGGTGGCAAGAAAAGCAGGCTTCGTGATAACGGGGGTGTCTTGGAGATAAAGGAAGGATATTATCTCCTCCAGACCACCACGCCTCTACACGCTCTAGGAGAGCCTGTTCTTGGGGGTCTAAGGGGGAAGAGGAAGCTGACGGTGTAGTGGCTGCCCAATAGGCGGCCGAGTGTTCCCCTTTCTCCTTGGTGACTTCGTTGATTCGTTCCAATAAATGGGTCATGTCCAGCTGGTGCATGGAGTCTTCGATAAGAGTCTGGATATCGTTGCTGACTTGTCACAACTTGGACGAGTATAGAGCGAGGTGAGCATTAGATGTCATGATGCGACTCATCATCTCTAGAGTTCCGCAGCCTAAGTGGGCTAAGAAGAGATTATGAAGTGCTGAATGGGGGTGGAGGACGTCGTTGATAGCTAAGGCGTGCCCGGGGTGGCGAAGGATCTCTGTATAAACTTGTTCTTGGCGGGTTCCGTTTAAAAGGGAGTCAGTCATCTGGTCGGCATGCATAGGAGGGTATGGTACACCAGGAGGAAGTGTACTGGTGTTTAAAGCGTCTGTGGTGGCAGCAATAGCTTCGAGGGTGATGAGAGGGGTAACTGGGTGAGTAGGGGTCAAGGCAGGAGTATCAATGAAGGAAGAAACAGAGGAGATGGAAGACATTTCGAAAGTAAAAGTTCTGGAAAGTGGTAGCGTCAATGGGAGTAGAAGCTAAAGAGACGAAGAGGAAAGATGACGGTTTTTATATTCTTTCAGGATGGTCTTTGCATTTTTCATGTCCCGCTCAGGAACCCAAGAATCTTCTTCGACGGAATATCCTTTCCATCGGATCAGATAAGAGCGGTTAGACGGAGTTCCGCGATAACGTATTATCTTTTCTATTTCATATTCTTCTTCGCCTTCTATTAGCTCCGGGGGTGGTCTAGGGAAATTCTTTCCATAGATGGCATTTTCATGATACGGGGTGAGAAGAGAGGCATGGAAAACGGGGTGGATCTTCCAGGTGTTGGGGAGATGTAGGCAATAGGAGATAGGAGATAGCACCTGGATAATGGTAAAAGGTCCTTCTCTTTTTGGCGCAAACTCTGGGTTATCTATATTCCTTTTTAAATTCCAAGCTTCTAACCAAACCTTATCTCCTTTGGCGAATGGCGTAAAAGGCTTCTTTGAGCATGCAGCCATGGTTTGTCTGGCTAGTTCGTGGGCTGCGATGGCTTCATCTCGGGCTATAAGAAGTCTTTTGATCCTTTCTTCTATGGCGGGGATTTTGCTACTGGGCATGACGGATGGGAGAGCTAGGGGTTCATATCCCATTATTAGATAAAATGGAGATTTGCCTGTGACAGAGTGTGGATGATGGTTATGAGTAAATTCAGCGGTAGAAATATGTTCAGTCCAATCTGAGGGATGGTTACCACAAACAATATGGAGGTAGGTTTCTATCTCTTGATTTACTTTTTCTGTTTCGCTGTCTGTCTGCGGATGGTAAGCAGTGGACAGGGCCAGGTCGTACTTTAGTAGTTTTCCTAGCTCTTTAGCAAAGGAAGACGCAAACTGTGGTCCTCTATCAGAGATGATTTTGTCATATAATCCGAACCTTTTATAGACTTTATGGAAGAAAAGATTTGCTATCCCTTCCGCTGTGACGGTTTTCTTTGTTGGGCAGAGAATTACCCCCTTTGTAAGCCCGTGGTCGACCATGACCAAGAGGGAATCAAAGCCCCCGGAAAGGGGAAGATCGGTGATAAGGTCACAAGAGACCTGTTGGAAAGGGCGGGTGCAGGAAGATTTAATAGGGAGGAGCAGGGGAGCAGTAGGATGGGTAATGGATTTGTTGGCTTGACAAGTGGCACAGCCTGTAACATATTGACGGATGAAAGAGGCAAGACCCGGCCACCAGAAATCAGCGGAAACTAGTTGATGGGTCTTAAGAAAGCCAGAATGGCCAGAGGAGGGATGGTCATGACAATGTGCAACAATGTCACAATGCAGTGTTGGGGGTACATAGACACGATTGTGATAGGTGAGCATGTTATCTTCGTATTTCCAATCGGAAAGACGGGCATGAAGAGCAGGAGGGGAGTCGGAGAGATTAGACACAGTGTGTTGGACCAAAGGATCAGAGGAAGATAGGGATGTAATACTGGATCGTAATGCAGTATCGATGAGATTGATAAAAAGAGAAGGGGGTAGGAGAGTAATGGAGGAGTTGTCAGAAGAGTCGTCGGGGCAATGGTCAGGACGTCGCGAGAGTGCATCTGGACCAGAAAGGAGAGAGCCGGGGACATGAATCATTTTGAGATTGTAGTCGGCAAGGTCGAGAAGCCAACGGGCTTGTCGATGATTAAGATTCTGAGGTTGTTTAAAATATAAAAGGTTTTTATGATCAGTGAAAACCTGGACGGGGAAAGAAGACCCAAGCAAATAATGACGCCATGTTTTGAGCACACGGATGACCACAAGAAGTTCGTGATCATAAATATCGTAATTTCGTTCTGTAGGGGAAAATGTTTGAGAGAGATACGAGCAAGGATGCCAATCGCCATTGGAATCTGTCTGCAGGAGAATACCTCCAGTAGCGTACTTAGAGGCATCTGTAGCTATGGCAAAAGGGGCGGAAGAATCTGGAAATTGTAGAACGGGTTGTGATAAGAAGAGTTCTTTAAGACCTGTAAATGCTTCATTGCATGCAGGAGACCATTCCCACCGTTGATCCTTTTTTGTAAGGTCAAGAAGAGGATGGGCTACGTCAGAGTAATGAGGAATAAACTGTCTATAGAAGT
>JBBPJU010001395.1:0-12097 GCA_038088875.1 Austroboletus festivus | reverse complement strand
AACTTAGCCAACTCCAGAGAGGTGTCAGAGCCATACCTCTCTACCTCATACCCTAGGCCCGATGGAGCCTCTAGAGCTTGTTCATGGGTTCCAGGTCTTCTCCAGTCTAGGAGGTTGGATGTTTAGGACAACTCCTGTGATGTCCAGAGATATATTGACAACTCTGGAGGAAGAGCAAAGGGAGTTGAGGGGAAGGACAAGGGAGTGACCAGGGAGTGGACCAGAGGTCTGAGAGATGGAGATGAGATGGAGTATAAAGCAGGGGTGTGGAATTGGTGCAGGACTTATGTGTCATGCCCTTGCAGGTTCACATTCCATGTATTTAGGATCGGGGGTAAGGTGGTCATGGAGTTGGAGGTAGGTCATGTAATCAGGGGTAATGATGAAGTCTGATTCAACTCTGGGGAGTGCCTGAAGGCAGCTTCCACAGGAGAGCAAACGAGGTCTGGAGAATGAAGGAGCAGATGATCAGAAGAGTTGGAAGCCTAACATGCTCAGAGTATAAAGTAAGGGGTTGTATTTCTAGTTGATATTCATACTACAGATCATACAGGAGATATCTGAACTTATATACAAGACAGACAAGTATGTATGGGGAAAAGTCTGGAGATGAGGAGAGGAGAAGCTGGAGGCAGTGATATGGCTATATAGGAGTTAAGGAACATATCCTGGAGTCAGAGGACTTCTGAGGGTAAGTGAGGTACTAAGACATAAAGGGAACAAGGAGGGGGTATAGGAAAATGTAACCAGGTGCTCACTATAGCCAGAGCTGTGCTACACACGGACTGTGGGAATTCCAGAGGTTCCAGAAAGGACTGGGATTGGAGTATGACTGGTTAGGATCCCAATCAGAGTTGGACTGAATTGGACATTGAAACATCAGAGTATGGCTGGAGATGGTTGGGGATGATGGACAGGGGTTGGAATGAGGGCAGGGGCCAGGAGGCAAGTCAGGGAGATGGATGAGAGTCAGGAGATATGGATATGACAGAAGAAGATGGTGTCATGGGTTGAGATAAAGACTGCCTGCTTGGAGAGACAGTCAATAATAATAAGGATAGAAGTGAAACTGTCAGAAGATGGGAGGTGTTCAATGAAGTCCATGGATATTGAGTTCCATGGCTTCTCAGGAACTGGAAGTTGCTTGAGGAGGCCATATGGCCAATGTCGGGGGACCTTGGTGTGAGCGCAGGTGGTGCAGGAGCTAATGTAGTCCTTTACAAATGTGCGGATCATTGGCCAGGTATATTCCCTGCAGATGAGCTCCAAGGTCCAATTTTGTCCAAAGTGCTCTGCTGTTGGATGGTCATGGAATATGCGGAAAATATGGAGTCAGAGGTCATTGACATTGGGGATGTAGGTGCATTTGTTATGGAGGAGAAAACCATCTGGAGATATGCTCCAATGGAGGTCTTTGGAGAGAGTAGAGATGAGGGTGGATGTGATGGGATCTTGTTTCAAGGTGGATAGGATGTCAAATCAGAGCTGTTTGGAATCAAGGAGTTGGAATGCATAAAGCATCAGGTATTCAAGAATGGTGGCTTGCAGGGAGAACACAAGGCTTTTTTGAGGTGCAAAGATAGGACAATGATTGTTTAGGTTGACCCGAGTGTAATCCCTGCCCCCCTCCTTAGGGTAGACGTCCCATCTGTCATATCCATGTCTCCTGACTCTCATCCATCTCTCTGACTTGCCTCCTGGACCCTGCCCTCATTCCAACCCCTGTCCATTATCCCCAACCATCTCTGGTCATACTCCAATGTTCTAATATCCAATCCAGTCCAACTCCAATTGGGACCCTAACCAGTCATACTCCAATCCCAGTCCTTCCCAGAACCTCTGGAATTCCCACAGTCCATGTGTAGCACAGCTCTGGCTATAGTGAGCATCCGGTTACATTTTCCTATGCCCCCTCCTTGTTCCCTTTATGTCTTAGTACCTTGCTTACCCTCAGAAGTCCTCTGACTCCAGGATATGTTCCTTAACTCCTACATAGCCATATCACTGCCTCCAGCTTCTCCTCTCCCCATCTCCAGACTTTTCCCTATACATACTTGTCTGTTTTGTATATAAGTTCAGATATCTCCTGTATAATCTGTAGTTGTGATGTGATCTATGGATATAGATCAAGACTCAAAGGATCCCTAGTGTTCAGCTGTTACTCAACAGTAGATGGAAGACTGATAGAAGTCCAGGATGGTTATGGGAAGTCTTAGACTGTGGCCCTCACTTAGGGATAGCAGGAGAACCAAATACCACATAGATTAAATGTAGATCTAGTTAAGGGAACTACTGTACATGGCAGTCATATTTATAGAGGATGGGGGAACTACTATGATCATAAGAAGCAATCATAGGTAAGTGGGGGACTGTCCTCTGGGTCAAGGGTTACTATAGATAAGCATAGGTGGGGGAAGGGGAAGATCACACCAGTGGAAGGATGCAATCACAAAGGAAATATAGTCCATAGATAAGAAAAAGATAAGGTTTGTATGATTTACTCTAGGGCATGGATATGTCACATTCATGTGGGATCTGTGAGCCACTCCAGCGTGGATGCGGTCTCCTCTAGGTATAGAGGTGGGGCTTGTATGTTTCACCAGTGTGGTATGAAGTCTCCTAGGAGTTCCTTTCCCCAGATGGCTTCCTCTGGCTCTCCTCCCCAGAAGAGATGTCATCTGTCCTCATTCCCTCCATAGGTGGTGATGGCAATGTTCCTGTTGAGCCATAGTTGGTCCCCTTTATAATGAAAAGGGGTGGCCCTCCATGAATAATCCATATGATGTGTAACATTACCCCATCGATAAGGTCAATGGACCTCATCGATCTCATCTCAATCCATCATCCACCTAGTGAGATCCACCCTCTGTGTGTGCAGGGCAGAGATGTTGGGGGTGCCCTGGGGCATCCTTGTCACAATAGGGGCAGGTATAGTGGGGGCAGGAGGGTCAGAGATGGTTGGGACTTCCACATTGATAGCATTGGTAAGTTATTGTGGAGGAGTTTGGGGTGACATTTTGACAGATGGTGATTTGAGAGGAAAGAGCTCATTTGAATCACTGAGGGTTTCTGGATAAGAAGTGGGGTGATGGAGTGGTTGGGAGAATGAGTTGTCTGGGTGGTGCTTCATCAACTTCTCCTTCAGATCTCTCTGGAGTTTCAGGGACCTTAACTTCTGCAAGAGGTTGGGTGATATGAATTGGGAGGGGAAGAAGATCCTCTCGTTCCTGGCTATCTCACGATTCTCCAGTAAGCCATCTAATTGCCTTAGTCTCAAATGGGAAATTGCTCCCATTAAGAAAAGTGAACTGTCTTGCAAGTTCGATGTTGATAAATCCTCACTGTTCCATAGTTCGGGGAAGTTGGAGGTAGATGGGATAAAGCTTTCCAAAGAAGGTGGAGGTGGGAAGTCTCTTGACAAAGTATCCCAGTCCACAGAAGTGGAGCGCATCAAGGGTCTGGCCACCTGCCATGCAGAGATTTTCTGCAATCGCCTCAGTAATGTTCACCACACCATTCTCTTCAACAAGGAGTCTTGTGGAGACATAGCTGCGGTAGGTGTTGATGAGGAGGACTATTGAGGATAGCTTTCACAGTTTGAGTTTAGCCTCTAATAAGGCCAATCCTTGAGGGTTGTCCAAAATAGCTGCATACATGATTCTCCTATAGAAGGGTGAGAGGATCTGGAGATTGAATACATCTTTGACCAGGGCAAGGATAAGGGACATAAATATGGCAGAGTGAGAGGAGAGATTGATATTGTCGGTAAAAAGGTCAAACCCAATTTGGATTATGAAATGTAAGGTAACACAAATAGATAGAGGGGGTTGTTCAAGGGGTAGGAAGATTGGTAAGGAGTGGTTGATAATAAGGAATGGAATGGTGACTGAAGTTAATAGTGATAGGGGCAATAGTTGATGTGACAGTAGTATGCATAAGTCTGGATGTGTTGCTGGTCATAATGTTTTTTTCTTTTTGGGATGAAGACTGAGATGCGAGAGAACCGATAGGAGTATTTAGTGGATTTATTGTCTTTTAGGGTGAAACAGTAGAACTCGCAAGGCTTAGTGGGTTGTTTGTCATCAATCATATTTTATGTCTCTTTTTATAGTTTTCTAGGAGTTCATCAGTGTGGGTGAAGTTATTTTCTGATTCCCAGGTATTTTCTGCAGTGCTATATCCTTTCCATTTAACCAGGTAGAACCTGTATCCAGGATACTCTTTGTGATTCAGGATGGCCTTGATTTCATATTCTTCTTCATCACCTATGATCTCAGGGGTGGGCGGAGTTCCAGTGATCCCATATTTGTCATTTTGGATAAATGGGGAAAGGAGTGATGTATGAAATACATTATGGATTTTCCAGGTCGTGGGTAGCTCCAGCTGGTACATCACCGGTGAGAGTACTTTCATGATCCAAAAGGGTCCTTCTTGTTTTGGGTCTAGTTTCTTTGACAGATAGGAGGTTTTTAGATTTTTATTGGACAGCCATACTAGATCACCTTTCTTCCAAGGTTTAAATTTGGGGAACATGTGGAAGAATTGTTGGGTGTTGGTGATTGCTACTAGTACTTCATCTCTGGCTGCTTCGAGAAGTCAAAGTTGATTTTCCAAGGTGGAATTAGTGGTTTTTCCAATCAGGAGGTAAGCCCTAGGTTCATATCCCATCATGAGATGGAATGGGGTTTGTTTGGTTGTGGAGTGTACCAAGGAATTGTGGTTAAATTCTGCCATTGGGAGTAGTTTGCTCCATTGGTCTTGTTGTCCTTGGCAGAATATTCTTAGGTACATTTCTAGTTTCTGGTTTACTCTTTCAGTTTCCCTGTTGGTCTGGAGGTGATATGCCATAGAGAGGGCGATGTCATAATCCAGCAATCTGGCTAGCTCCTTCACAAAGGCAGAGGTGAATTATGGGCCTCTATCAGAGATCACCTTTGAGTGGAGTCCAAATTGTGGGAATGCATGTTTGAAGAATAGGTTTGCTACTCCTGCGGTGTCTACCATTTTGGTAATTGAGATGAAAATTGCCCCCTGGCTAAGTTCATGGTCCACCACAACCAATATGGAATCTGCCCTGTGTGAAGGGGGAAGATCAGTGATCATATCCATGGAGATTGTGTGAAATGGATGGGGACTGGTGGCTGGGATGGGAATGAGCAGGGGGTGAGATAGGTTATTGATATTTTTATTTTGCTGGCATATGGGGCATCCAGCAATATATTTTCTTATGAAGGTGGAAAGTCCTGACCACCAGTAATCTCAGGATAGGAGTTGAATGGTGTGGTGTTGACCTCCATGACCCCCAGTGGCAGAGGAGTGAATGGAGTGGACCTAGTCTTTTCTCACCTCCAGGAGAATGTATAGTTGGTGGCAGAAATAAAGTTGTCCCTCTTCGTAAGTCCAGTTGGAGGGGTGAGTTTTGTCAGGTATGTGATTTTCTCCATATATTCTTTGGAGTGCATTTAGCACTAGGGGGTCTTTTTCAGAGGATGCTTTTATTTTATCGATTAGGGTGAAATCTATCTGTCTGACAAACAGGTTCTTCAGAAGTAGTTGAAGTTTGAAGTTATCATTGGTTATATCAAGGTTAGGTAGTTGTGACAGAGCATCGGCTGGACCCATTTGGGTTCCTGGGAGGTAATGGAAGATAAGATCATATTCTTGTAGGAATAGTTGCCATTGGATGTGTCACCTAGATAGTCTTCTCACTTCTTTGAAGTAAAGGAGGTTTTTGTGATCGGTCAGGAGAGTTACTGGGTGATTGGTTTCTATTAGGTAATATCTCCAATCATCTAGGGTGTGAATCACCCCTAGAAGTTTTTTATCATAGATGTCATAATTCCGCTCAGCCAGAGATAGTGTCACGCACCATGTGGACTACCCACGGAGGGCGACCCCTTTTCCTCATGAAGGGGATAGACCATGGCTCAATGGCAACATCGCCAATGCACCTTACGGAGGGAGTGAGGACGGAAGGCAGATACTCTGGGGAGGACAACTGGAGGGAGCGACCTGGGGAGAGGAGCCACTCAGGGACTTCATCCCAGGATGGTGGAACGTTCAGGCCCCACCCTTAGGATTGGAAGAGACCGCACCCGCGCCGGAGTGGCCCACGGACCCCATGTGGATGTGATACATCCATGCCCAATACCTTTCGTACGATCCTTTTCCACTTTATCTCAGATCTTGTTATCTTCTTATCGGACCATTTTCCATTTCGATCGCACGTACCTACCTGTGCGATCTCCCATTCCCCCACTTTCCCAGACTCACTTTTACTTACCTACGGACAGTCTCGTCGTTATCCACGATCGCCTATTACGATCGTGGCAGTTCCCCTCCCCCTATAAATACAACTGCCATGTACAGTAGTTTCCCCAACTAGATCTACGTTTAATCTACGTGGTATTTGGTTACCTGCTATCCCTGAGTGAGGGCCGCAGTCGACTTCTCTATTATCCCGGATTTCTACCAGTCTCCTGTCTACTGCTGAGTGACAGCTGAACACTTAGGGGTCAATTGTGTCAAGCGCTATCTATACCTGTAGATCGCGTCACAGATAGGGTGCTGGACTGGTATGCACATGGGTGTAGATCTCCATTGTCATTTTTCTGCATAAGTACTCCTCCTGTTCCTACTAATGACACATCAGTCATAACAAAGAATGGTTTGGTTGGATTGGGGATGAAGAGAACTGGTTTCTGAAGGAATTGTGATTGGAGGTCCTGAAAGGCTTTTTCTTGGGCTTGACCCCAGTTCCATTTAGTTTCTTTTTTTGTTAATTTGATGAGGGGTCGGGCCTTAGTGGAGAATCCTTCAATAAACTTCTGGTAGAAGTTACAAGATCCCAGAAATGAGTGTACTCCTTTTATTGAAGAAGGGGGGTTCCATTCTTGTATTGCTCTCAGCTTGGTAGGGTCCATTTTAATCTGTCCTTCCAAGATAATCATTCCTAGATACTCTGTGCTTCTTGTGTCAAAGGAACATTTTTCCAATTTTAGGTATAGTTTGTGCTCCATTATCCATTCTAGGACCTTTCTGGTTCTTTTATCGTGCATTTTCTGGTTGGAGGAGTGGATGAGAAGATCATCCATGTATATGATTAGCCATTCTTCAGCTAGATAATTGGCAAAGATGTCATCCATCAAGGCTTGAAAAGTTGTGGGGGAGTTGCATAGCCCAAAGAACATCACAGTTGGTTCGAAAAGCCCCATTGGTGTGATGAAGGCAGCCTTCCATCAGTCTTCCAGTACTATTCAGATGTTATTGTATCCCCACCATATGTCCATTTTGGTGAAGATTTTCAACCCTCGAAGTTTGTTGACCAAGTCCTCAATTAGGGGTAGAGGATATGCATTCTTTACCATGTGTTCATTTAGGTATCAGTAGTCTTGGCAGGGGTGTAGTTTTCCATCCTTCTTATTCATGAAGAAGAACAAGGATGCTTGGAGGGATTTGGATGGCTGGATTTTTGTCATATCCGTACCTCTGGTCCCTTCCCAGGCCTACTCTGACCTTCTCTGGTCATCATATTCCTTCGTCCTATACTCGCCCCTCACCATTCCCCCATGGACCCATGGACTTCCCATGATTATGCTTGCAGCACAGCTCCGGCTATAGGTAGTGCCTGGTATTATCACTTAGGTTTCTCTTTTATAGTTTAGTCTTTCACTTATTCTTATGCTGTTCCAGAGCCCCTTTGCTCCAGGATATGACCCTTACTTTCTTGCACAGACTTTACTCTGCCTTTGGTACTTGGTTTCCATTTGTTCCAAACTTTCCTCCCTACATACATACTGCTCTGTATATAAGTATGAATACCTCCTGTATGTTCCTCAGTTTGTATATTGAATTCATCCACCCTCCTGTTCGCTCGTCCAAGCATCTCTGTTCTCATCTCCACTCTCTGATCCCTGAGGATGGGCTTGTCAAGGGCGTGACACATAAGTCTTGTGCTGAAGTCCTCACCCCTCCATTACATTAAGTACTTCCATTTACAATCTCCATCTGGACTTCGGTCTACCCCTGCCTTAACTCCCCTTTAGCCCCGGAACTCCTCAGAGTATAATCCAGAGGATCAGGACTTAACAGTATATACAAACTCATGCTTAACAGGTTCTTTCCACTCTATCCATCATGACAATCTGAATCAGCACTCACAACCATACTCAACAATCTGACCACATACTACAAAATGTCTTCAGAAATTCTCATGGTATCCCCAGGGAGTTTATCAGCCTGACTGCCAGGCATGGTGACTCCATTTCTGCTTTCTGTTCTAATTGCCCTTTATCACCACTAACACCATTACTGGACTCCTGGTTCTTGGCAAACTAATGGTCACCTTGACCCCAATTCAAAGAACTGTGGGATGATAACATAAAGAAGGCTTTGAGTTGCCTCTAAGGAACTCTGGTGGTGCACCACCAGACAACCCCAGAAACAACAACTCAGACTCTTCTGACTCTCCTATCTCCTCTGATGATGAATGTAATAACTTCCCAGAACCCCCGAATGAAATCCCACTCACCTTCGAGCCATTCTCGCAACTCACTGACACCATCCATGATATGACACATCAAACATTATGTTGCAGCCATTGCTCCAAGAGCTCAAAGATGAAAGTCTGAGAGCCCGACGCCTTTGACAGCACAGACCCTCGGAAACTCTGAATGTTCGTTGTCCAGTGTGAACTGAACTTCCAAGCGAACCTGAAGAGCTATCAACAGGATCACACCAAGATAATGTTTGCCCAATCCTACCTTAAGGGCATTGCCCTTGATTATTTCAAACTGGGCCTACTCAGAGATGAATCTCTGGAATTGTGTCCACTTTGGATGGACAATTGGCAAGCTTTTCTGATGGAATTGCAAACCAATTTCAGTCCATACGACCCCATGGGTGATGCAGAAGCTCAGCTGAAGTGCCTACAAATGAAAGACACTCACTGTATAACCAAGTATATAGTAGAATGGAACCACCTAGTGTCACAAGTCTGTGATTGGGGGGATGGCATCCTTCACCGGAGTTTCTACAATGGACTCCTGGATTGCATCAAGAATGAGTTGTCGTGCCAGGGCAAACCTGACAACATCCGAGAACTCTGCATGCTCACCCAACAAATCGACCACTGCTATTGGAAGTGCAAGAATGAAATCAGTCAGGCCAACAAGTCCTCTAACCCCACTACTGGTTCCACCCTGGCCTCTGACAAGACACCTTTGCCATCAGCCCCAAAGCCCAAGGAAGACAAATCCAAGGGCCAAGGAACCTCTGCCTTGACCTCCAGATCTTCTGGCGAGTCTAACAATAAAAAGGGCAACAACTCCAGCCCTAATCCAGCAATAACTTCAAAGCTTGGTAAGGATGGCAAGCTCCTCCCTGAAAAGCATCAATGCTGTCTAGACAACAATCTCTGTCTCTTTTGTGGACAGCCCGAACACTCAGCTAAAGAGTGTTCTAAGTCGACCTCTAGGGCCACAAAGGCTCATGCCGCAACAACAACTCCAGCAGCATCTACTTCCGGTTCCACCTTCTCTGAGGCAAAAAAATAGAGAGCAACTCCTCTGACTCCACACAGGCTGGGAGTTGTGTTGAACTTCACCATGCTCTAACAGAGTTATAACTCAACATGTCCACTCTTTCTGATCTGAACTCTCTCTGTCCAATCATAAATATTCCATTGTACTCCATTTCTTCTGTTCCTGTTCTTCTTGATTCCAGTTCTACTCATTGTTTTATAGACTCTCGATTCATAGATAAATACTGTATTCCTGTAACTTCCATACCTCTGCTTTCACTCTGTCTCTTTGATGGTTCCACTTCCACTTCCATAACATCTGCTGTAGAGCTAACCATCCAGTTCCCCTCAGAAGAGTCCACCTCTGAGACATTCTATGTCACCTTATTGGATTCCTCAAGCAGCCTTGTGCTTGGACACAGCTGGCTTGCTTGTTACAATCTGTTGATTGATTGGGCCATGAGCAGCATCTCGTCTGGCCTCCTGCCGAAAGAATGCCAACCCTGATGTCACCCTCTGCACCTCTGGCTCCAGCTCCCTTGCCACCTTCTTCGCCGGTTGGTACCCCTCTGGACACCCCTCCCACCACAGCACCTGGACTCACTTGCCCTGCCATCTCCTTCGTCAATGCCACTGCTTACATGTGTGCATGCAAGATGGAGGGCTCTCTCCAGTTCGCCATCAAACTCCAGTCCCCTGAAGCAAAATCTCATGCTGCTTCCACCTCCGAGGAGGCATTGGATCTCTCTGATGTACCTCCAGAATATCACAACTTTGCTGATGTTTTCAGCAAGAAAAAGGCCAACATGCTCGCTTCACATTGGCCCTTCGACCTGAAGATCGACCTTGAGGATGGGGTTACCCCTCCAATCGGGAAGCTCTACTCCCTCTCCCCCACTGAGCAGCAGTCCCTCTGTGAATTCATTGATGAACACCTCAACATTGGTTTCATTCGTCCCTCCACATCTCTGCATGCTGCCCTGATGTTGTTTGTCAAGAAGAAAGACAGTTCCCTGTGACTT
This sequence comes from Austroboletus festivus, assembly GCA_038088875.1. Taxonomy (NCBI): domain Eukaryota; kingdom Fungi; phylum Basidiomycota; class Agaricomycetes; order Boletales; family Boletaceae; genus Austroboletus; species Austroboletus festivus. The sequence continues at coordinate 1,555 of JBBPJU010001395.1, read as the reverse complement.
TGCATTGACTTCTGAGGACTCAATAAAATCACCAAGAAAGACCGCTACCCCCTTCCCCGTACTACCAACCTCCTCGATGCTCCCAGTGGAGCGAAGATATCCACCAAGCTCGACCTCCAGCATGTGTACCACCTGGTCTGTATTGCTGAGGGGGATGAGTGGAAGACTTTGTTCCAGATACATTATGGCTCCTAAGAGTGGTTGGTAATGCCGTTTGGACTTACAAATGCTCCAGTGGCATTTCAGCACTTTATCAACAGCATCTTTGCAGACATGCTAGATGTCTGCATGGTGGTATACCTTGACAATATATTAATCTTTTCACAGGATTTAGAATTGCACAAGAAACACATCCAGGAAGTCCTCCAGCACCTCCGGGCTAACGGTTTATACTGTAAAGCCTCTAAGTGCGAATGGCACTCCAACACCATGAAATACCTTGGATATATGCTCTCTCCAACAGGGCTGTCCATGGCTGCAGACAAGATTAAGGCGATCATAGATTGGCTGGAACCCCGGAAGGTTAAGGATATACAATCCTTCCTGAGGTTCACCAACTTTTATCATTGCTTTATTCATAATTACTCTGATATTGTTGTTCCGCTAACCTGACTAACTCATAAAGATACTCCTTGGGTCTTCCCTGACAACTGTCAGAAGGCTTTCCAGAACCTCAAAAATGCCTTCACCTCTGCTCTGGTGCTTGTCCATTGGACTCTGGACACTCCCATCACCATCGAAACTGACACCTCCAACTACACCATTGCCAGCATCCTTTTCATCACTCTTCCCAACAAAGAACTCCATCCGGTCACCTTCTGTCACACACCATGTGGACTACTGTCAGAACCATACCTCTCTACCTCATACCCTAGGCCCGACGGGGCCTCTAGAGCTTGTTCAGGAGTTCCGGGTCTTCTCCGGTCTGGGAGGTCAGGAACTCAGGACAACTCCTGTGATGTCCGGAGGTATCTTGACAACTCCGAAGGAGGAGCACAGGGAGTTGAGGGGAAGGACAAGGGAGTGATCAGGGAGTGGACCGGAGGTCCGAGGGATGGAGATGAGGTGGCCTATGAAGCAGGGGGGGTGTGGAATCGGCACAGGACTTATGTGTCACGCCCTTGCAGGTTCACGTTCCACATATTTAGGATCGGGGGTAAGGAGGACATGGGGCCAGATATAGGTCATGTGACCAGGGGTAATGACAAAGTCCGATTCAACTCTAGGGAGTGCCCGAAGGCAACTCCCACAGGAGAGCAAATGAGGTCTGGAGATTAAGGAGATGGATGACCAGAGGAGTAGGAAGTCGAATGTGCTCAGAGTGTAAGGTGAGGGGTCGTATTTCTAGTTGATATTCGTACTACAGATCATACAGGAGATATCCGAACTTATATACGAGACAGACAAGTATGTATGGGGAAAAGTCCGGAGATGGGGAGAGGAGAAGCCGGAGGCAGTGATATGGCTATGTAGGAGTTAAGGAACATATCCTGGAGTCAGAGGACTTCCGAGGATAAGCGAGGTACTAATATATAAAGGGAACAAGGAGAGAGCA
>JBBPJU010001394.1:0-12099 GCA_038088875.1 Austroboletus festivus | reverse complement strand
ACTCAATTATTTCGGACAGGGGACCCCAATTCACCAGTGCCTTCGCCAGGGAGATGGCCCGCCTCCTACAATACGACCCCAAGCTCTCTACCGCTTACCACCCCCAGACTGATGGGGAGACCGAACGCGTCAACCAGGAACTCGAGACCTACCTACGGATATTCTGTCACAAGAACCCCACGACCTGGAGTGATATCCTTCCAATCGCGGAATTCGCCCACAACTCAGCATCCCACTCCGTAACGAAACAATCCCCGTTCCTTCTTATGAACGGATACGAACCACGAGGGTTCCCCCCACTTGTTCAGACTTTCATCCCTGCCATTCAGTTCACCTTGGACCAGTGGGGAACGACATGGAAAGAGGTGACTGCCGCTATCGCCTACACTCAAAAGGACTATAACCGAAGAATAAAAGGAAAATCCTATTCCCCGTATAAAGTAGGAGACCTCGTGTGGCTCTCCACTCAAAACCTAAAAACAAAGGGGGAATTATGAAAACTCAAACCCAAGCGAGAAGGCCCATTCCGGGTGTTACGTACCATCAATGACGTCTCGTTTGAACTACAGCTACCGAAAACCTGGAAAATCCATAACGTATTCCATGCCTCATTATTGTCCCCGTTTAACATCACCCCCGAATTCGGCAACACTGCCCTGGAACCTCCTAGCCAATTAGACGAGGAGCCCGAATTCGAAATAGAGGCTATCCTTTCCCATAAAGGAACGACACATAACATAACGTACCTAGTCAAATGGAAGGGGTACCCGGACTCCGAAAACATGTGGGAACTGGAAGCTAACTTCACGCATGCGGACGAGACCCTAAAAGCCTATAAAAAGGCCCACCAAATAAAATAACCCACTAGCAAATGGTCTACCTGACCCAGAATACCTTCAAGGACAAACGGTTCAACCGCTGGCACACGGAATTTCACCCCGCTAAAACGAAAGAAGTAGAACGAGATGGAAAGAAAATCATTTTAACAGAAAAACGCGTCCATTTCCTCAATGAACACATCGGACAACACTGGTACTACTGCAAGATTGACTCCTGTCCTTACCACTGGCACGCCAAGAACTACTATTGATATACCCGAAATGGTGGTTGCCCCATTCGGGATTCCTCCCTCAGAACCCATTTTGTCTCCTATTACGGCCGTCGTGGGAGACGTGTACAACTTGAACTCAATTCCCCGCCTGGAGCGGTCTTATCTTTATCACAATATACTTACCTCCATGTTTGTTAAGGCTTGGATAGCCGACAGACGCCACACCGCCCCCGTTGCTCATATAAGAGCCCTCATCAGTGCCTACGAAGTATATACCAACCTCCGCTCATCCCATAATAACCACCACGACGAAGGATCCTATGTCGGGCCATTCTCCACTAGCCGCCAACCCGTCCTCGCCTCTCAACTGGTCTTCCTGGGAACCCTCCTGGGACAGTCCCTCCACGAGTTCGGGTTCGACACGCTCCTCGCCGCCATCCCCCTCATCCCAGTCCACGCCATTATCTGGGAACTCGTGGGCCCCCTCACCCCTGCCATTAGATCCCGTGTTATTAGAAATAGAAGGCTTGTACTTGATTTCGTGCGAGCTTGCGGAGGAGCTCCGCGAGCTTCTCCAGCAGAGACTTTACTCGACCACGGAGGACAGCCGCCGTCAAGACAACATGGAGGGGTTCTTGATCCCTTCATCAATGACATCCCCACTGCCCCGACCACCCCCACCCCGACGAACCCCTCCCCACCTGCGCATCTCCCACCCCCGTACGAACTGGCGGGGGGAAGAGTTACCCCACCCATCCCCCTCTACCACGACTCCGACCCCGCCGTCCCGATCCCCTCCCCAACTACTCCACCTCGAACCGACCTTCTACGAAGGATCTCCTCTCCACCTGCTCTCAGACGTGGCCTCCCACCTCTCTCCCGTAACATCCCTGAGGATCCAGACATCAGCACAGCGTTCCACTGTGCCCGATGTAACTATGGCCACCCCTCCGTCTGGGACTGCTCCCATACACTTTGTTCCGTATGTTCCCGTCATGCCCCCGGTCACCCCACCCATGCCTGCCCCGCTCTCTCCACCCCCGTCTCCCAGACCTGCCCAGAATGTGGCGGGAACCATATCCTCTACTGGTCCTGTCCCTTCTTCACCTGCCCGCACTGCAACGTCACCGACCCTGGCCATTCCAACGCCGATTGTCCCGTTGCAGCAAATCGTGGGGAGTCTGGATATGATAATTGATGAATGGAATCATCCCATTTATCCGGAGGACGAGGGTAATGTTACAACACGATGGCGGAGGCTGCTGACTCCGTACCCGGAGGAGCTTGACGCCCCTTCTTTTTCTTTCTCTTCGGGACATTTTCAGGACATGCAGGCGGACTTCTCCAGCTCATTGGCTTGGGGAGAGTCCTTAGACCAGTGGAATGCTTCCCCTCCACTGCCCGTCAATCAGGAGAACGTTCCCCTGGGAAACGAGGAGTGGTTTACCTGGGATGCCCAGGAGTTGTACGATTACGTGTGCCGACGGGAGTCTATGTTTCCCTTTTCATCTGAGTAATCTTTTATTTATTTTCACCGATCTTACTTGGGATATTCGATCTACTCCACAGCCTTGCCAGTTACCTTCTCCACCCATACCCGCTCCACACAGCATCCACCGGATTAGGTATTACGTCCCTTCACCCCAATAGATCTCATATCCCCTTTTTGATCCTTTAGGAGTCCTTCTCACGTACGTGGGAGTATTCCCATGCACTGCCCTTCTTCCCTTTTTCTCCATAGGCGGTGCATGCCGTCAATTACGGTATTTACGATACGATCCCAATGAGGATCTGACCGGACGCTTACCATCTTCATTGCCTCTCTTACGGCAAGCCCTATCTACCTCAAAGGGGAAGTATTACCTAATACTCCCAAACTCTATATAAGCGCCCCTGTAGTTTAGTCATGTTTCCCTAGTTAGATTCTATGCAATCCAACGTGGAGTCCACTGTACCTTTAAGCGCGGAAGGTTCTTCGCTCATCGAGAGAGTTCTATTGAGACATTGTCTCAACGTCCATTACGTCCTCTATGATCTCGGCACCCGCGCCCGGGAGAATATTCTCACTACGCTCATCAGACGCTGTCCCCACCTCGGTTACGTAGACCACGTCATCACCCGGTCTATCGGACTCCGCGTCCTGCGTTCCGTATCAGATGCGTCTTGGGTGGGTGAGGAACATGCTCACTGAGATCCAGGTGAAGAGGGATAGCAAAATGCAAGACATCATTTAAGGTAGGAGTAGTCATATCGTATAGTACTTCAAACAATGTACTATGAAATATATCATTGATAATCAACATGCTGATTCACTGCGCTCCCTTGCCTCCTGACAATAATCATACCACATTGCATCCGCAATTTGTTCCTGCCATTGTTCCGCCCTTTGACGTTCAGCATTGTCAATGGGGCCTTCAGCAAGCATTCCTGTAAGATTGGAATTAATGTCCCCATCACCATCATCCTCATGTACGCATTCCAATCAAAGTGCTTCAAACTCTGGCGTGAAAAATGTATCAGGATCGAGCTTTTGCACAAAGTTGTGAATGGCGCATAGCACCGCAGGGATATGCGCTTGGATGTCCATGGGGTATTCGGGGGCAAGATGTAAAATCCACCATTTGCGCTTGACAATTCCAAAAATTCGTTCAATTGCATTTCGAAGACTAGCGTGACGAAGGTTAAATAACTCCTTTTTGTCTCGTGGCCTGACAAAATCTTTGAGCAGCATTATCAGCTAACATGATAAGCACTCACCTTAGATTGGCTTGGTGCCACTCCTTCAAATGGTATTGCACTCCTCGATATGGAACAAGGAGCACATCCGAACCCCCAAATCCAGCATCAGCAAGGAGATATCTACCATCAGGTAAGGGGAAATCAGTCGTGTGCACCTTGTACCACAGGGATGCATCAGTGGATGATCCATTGCATCCAGTCAATGCATAGATAAACATCATGTTAAAGTCGCATGCAAATAAGCAATTTTGTGAGATGTAGCCCTTCCTGTTTCGCATGTGAGCATGCTCGCTGACTGGCACCCATGCACAGATGTGTGTTCCATCCACAGCTCCCACACAGCCCGAGAAGTGCTGGAAATGGCAGTCATTTGTTATCTTGACTGCCATTGGAGTATCCATGGTGGGCAACTTGATATTGTCAGTGTAGAAGGGGTCCAAGGCAAAGAAGTTGAGAACGTGTTTGAAATATCTAGCATTCATACCAAGATCAATATACATCATATAGCATCATAGATCTAAAACACTCACCTTGATATTGTGTCTGGCGAGTGCTGGAATCTTTCACCAACATGCCGAGTGCTCAAGCCAGTCACACAGGTGTATAGGAATATTCCAAGTTGTTCTTCAACAGTTATCCCACATTGCGACCGCCTAAAACCATGTTCAAGCAAGACTTGAAGAAGTGCATTAAAAGCGTTGTGATTGAGCCCAAGGCAGGTCTTGATGTGATCTGGATGGCCATTCTGAAGCTCCAATATCCATCCTTCACCAGTCAGGATGGATGTATGATATAAAATTCTCTCCTTCATGTTTGATTCGAACAATTGCTTATAACAATGAATGAGTTGCACGACGACCAAAACCATTATAGCAAGAAAGCGGCGGTGGCATATAGTCACACTTTCAATGAGAATTTGCACCTCTAGATCGATGTTCATGGTGGTGGGGGTTTGAACAGGATCAAATCACCATCATAATTGTCGTATTGTCACAGAGTCTGCCATAGCAGCTGCCGCAGTGAGCAGCCGCCGGTGTAGGAGATCAGGTGACCCAGCTTCTGGAATTCCTGGTTGCTGAGATCATGTGACCCATCGAGAAGTGACATTGGCTTTCTAGCTGATGTTAACTATTGCAATCCGGACAGGACCTTATATTATATGGATTTGATCATGTAGGTTGGTTATTGTTGAATGTGGAATGTGGAACCATGTTTCTGAAATGCTGAACTGTAACTTTGGTTCTCAAATACTGTACAAAGAATAATCAGTTTCAGCCATATGTAGTTGCATCATCGTACCTTGGTTTACTTAGATCTGATACGTGAACGGTGCATGATGGGTGTCTTTATCAAGGTGAATAACTGTTTAACCTTTGGCAGCATATACTCACGCACTGAATCTGTACAGGCAAAATACATAGCTTACACCCTTGCCCTTGAGTACTGAGTACTGAGTTGTTGAGCTGTTTCCCTTAGTTAGGAGCTTATTTAATATATAACCAGAAATTTACGTAAACCTGTCCGTTATGAACAGGGTACGCTGCAAGCGCTGCAACTTCCCGGTCATTCCAGAAGCGATGCTCGATATATGCCTAGTCGTCCAGTTTTTTCTTTGGCAGCTGTTTAATTTCCCTAGCATTTTTACTGCATGAGAAGTCATCACGGCCTGGGTCGTAAATTACAAGCAACGGAGGTCACATCCGAACAAGAAATTCACCATATTGAATCTAATCGGCTATTTGAACCATGCCTTACTTCACTGAGCGGCCAAAAGACATTCATTCTATATCGGCTCTGGGGTATTTAGCCGCCCATCTGATACAAAATTGTTTCACCACATCCCTCTAACGTGAAGAAAAAAAAGGCAAGGGTAAAATCTACACAAAGAGGGGCAAAAAAAATGGAAAGTAACAAGTGAGGGTGGGGAAGCGAACATCTCATGAAGGATGTCGATCTAGGTACAAAATCATATGCAAAAATTTGGGCACTACCAGATCATTGGGGTTTTCTTGATTTTTAGCTAAATTGAACGCTGCGGTATGGAAGAGGGGACGCGAGAAGAAGAAAAACAAAGGATTGACTAGGTTTGGGTACGGTCCGTAAGGTGGCGTTCATTGATGAATGCGTTCTGGCACCCCACTACAGCGCTCTTGGATGGTCCATGTGGCTCTATAGTTTCTCGCCGAGACCAATGACAGTAACCTGTAATTATGAATAAGATATGCCGTTGATTGATAATGCCAAGGCAGGCATAGTGTGAAAAGGAAAGAGAAAGGGATGAAGTGTCTGACCTTAAACCCAATGTCCCGCAGCTTGTCAGCATCGAGTAAGATGCGACCGTCAAAGACGAAGGCCGGCTTCTTCATGTTGTTGTAAACCTCCTCCCAGTCAATATCTCGGAACTCTCTCCACTCCGTCGCGACGACGACGGCCTCGGCGTCCTTACATGCCTCAAGCACGGACCGATGTATGATAACACGTTGCTGCACTGTCAGGAGGTGAGGTTGGAGAGCATGCTCTGATTGATGTAGCGCGCACTTACAGGTGGTGATAGAGGAGGCCGGACAAGCCTCCGAAAGATCGGCCCAGATTTGGTCGTGTCCCACTTGGGGGTCGTAAATATTCACGTTCGCATTCTCTTCCAGGAAGTCCCGGATGAGAGAAATGGATGCTGACTCGCGTGTGTCCCCGGTGTCGGCCTTGAATGCGAACCCCAGAACAGCAATACGCTTAGGAAGCATTAATAAATCTAGCAGGAAAGAACGCAGATTCAATCTCGCAGCCTACCTTGCCAGTAATCGTGTTGAAAAGTGTGTCTACCACTTTCTTTGAAAACCTCTTTTTCTGATATTCATTCATGAGCACTACCTGCTTCCAGTAACTGGCGACTTCGGGGAGGTGCAGGCTCTCGCTAAGGTACACGAGGTTTAGGATATCCTTTTGGAAGCACGAACCGCCAAAACCAACGGATGCGCGCAAGAATTTGGGTCCGAGGCGAGAGTCTTTGCCGACCGCATATGCCACTTCCTCAACGTTTGCCCCGGTGGCTTCGCAGATAGCCGAGAGCGCATTAATAGAAGAAATGCGCTGGGCTAGCATTGCGTTTGCGGCTAACTTGGAAAGTTCGGAGGACCATACACCCACAGTAAGGATGCGTTCTTTTCTGGAATACCAAAAATGATTGACTGTTCGCTTGTGACGATGGTAAACGGGAGCTACTTACGGGACCCAATTGGCGTATACCTCGACCAACGCCTCACACGCAGCCTTTCCCTCTGGCGTTTCAAGGGACCCGATAAGAACGCGATCTGGCTTGAAAAGGTCATCGATAGCAGTTCCTTCGGCGAGGAATTCGGGATTCGACAAGATATCGAACTGGGAATTGGAACGCGAGTTGGTTTCAAGTATAGTACGCATCGATTCGGCGGTGCGGCATGGTACAGTCGACTTTTCAACCACGATCTTGTTCGAATTGGCTACTGCCGCAATGCGACGAGTAGCAAGTTCAACATATCTATAAGAGGAAATGATAAAGGGCAGGCTGAGAGAAGGAAAGCAACGGATGCGAACTTGAGGTCTGCGGCGAAACCAGCTCCAACGCCGCTCTTCTTTGTGGGAGTATTGACGCTGACGAAGATGAGGTCAGCATCTTGGATACCCTTGTCGACATCCGTAGAGAAGAAGAGGTTGCGACCGCGAGCTTCGCGAACGACACCTTCGAGACCGGGCTCGTATATTGGCAGCTTGTAATCTGGACTATTCCAAGCATCTATCCGAGATTGGTTTATATCCACGATCGTAACTTGAATGTGGGGACATTTGAGAGCTATGACTGCGCAAGTGGGACCACCTGAAAAGATGCACGAAATGGATGGTTATTCTTTGTAGCAAGCCCGCTAGGACTAAGTGCACATACCGACGTAACCAGCGCCGACTTATGAATGGGTTGTCAGTGATACTCCAGTAGTCATTGTGTAGAATTCGCCAAAGTAGACGTACTGCAGCAGATTTTATTGACAACGGGCATTGTTGAAAAGGCAGAGATAAAATGAATGGGACTCAAGTTAGAGGTGGAACTTGAAGATATAATCGGCGTGTTCGAAGCTGTGTTGGAGGTTGGACGCGCCGCGTCAGGCTAGAATCTTGATGGCTTGGCACCGGATTATTACCAGATTTGTGAACATCAAGGTACTGTCTCAGCCGGCGAGGACTTGCCGAATCGACCTTAATGATAACAAGCTAGCTAGCACTTTTCTGCTACTTGATAGATATATATTGTACTGCTATCTTAGACTGGACTTAGTCTGGACTCTCGAATTTGCTCCAATTGCGCAAACCTTCCGTACTTCTCCGCAGCTCAACGGTCCTCTGCCGACCCTACTCCAACGACACGGAAGCGACGCAGATCAAATTGTTCGCCCATGGGATACCCGACAATGGTCTGAAATAGCAGATCTGCTCGATCAAGCCACAGAAGTCTGTAGAGATTGGCAGGACACACATCAGGACGAGATTTCTAAAAACATAGTTCTCTGATACCTGGTAGTACCTAGTATGTATAATTATTGGTCACTGGCCATACTACACCCCAGATATCTGTCATGTTATGTACATCGCCAGGGTGGGGATAATATGTAGTCACAACAACCACCAAAGTGTGTGACTTCCATCCATCAAAGCAATTTTAGCATGAAAGTATCAAAAAGGCTGGGACACACATTAGTCGAGTCAAAGATTGGCCTGTCATTCATTAAGCAATGTCTGAAGAGACTTCCAACCCAGCCATTCATCTAAAGCTAAGCAGCATCTGATACCATGGCATTCATGAATGCTCTCCTCCGATAAGTAGGGAGGCAGCCTGAGCACATCTTCCAGTAGGGCAAGTGGCGCAGACGATGATGCTGGGATGGCTCGCTTTAGTTTCTGCCAGAGGACCCTCTATGCAGTTTGCCTATTTGCCCTGGGACACATTAACTATAGAGCATACCACACCCATTACTGGCAAACCTTTTCATTTCAATGGTCATTTGATCGTATGACAATAATCATAAGCACAAAAATGAAAAACTTGGGTGCATCCGGCTTGCTTCCACTTACAATCCAGTGATAAAATTCCCCAAGGGGCGAAGTTAGCAGAAAAAAAGTGTTGTCTCTTGGGACATCAAAGACAAACACCTGCGCCCATGATCACAACTTGGCTTCTGGTGGTGCCACCAGAGCTTAGAGCATACTGCGAGACGAAACGAATGCAGTAAATTTTGAATGTTAAGTGAATCTCGGCCCCCGAAGACGCATGTAAGATGTTTGAGTATTGTGCTACTAGAGTAGACTCCAAATTATGAGTTTGGAATCCCTGCATAATGCTGGTAAGAAACTTCAATTTTGAAACTTGACTTGCTGTTGGAATGTACATCAGGTCTGACCTGTGCCCATATTCAGGTTCTTGCATATACAGTGCCCACCGTCGACTCGGAGACTTTACGTGGAGACTTTACGTCGACATTGAGGAACTCAACTTACTATCTTTTGGCGACTCTGGGCCAATTGTCACTTTGCAAGGCAAGAACAACCAGTTATAAGCTGGGACTCCGACTCTTAACACCTGTTGATGATCATACATCCCTATGGACTTCAGTCCCACTGCTAGGTAGTGCACTCCATCAAAGAGAGTCCAGTATACTTTCACATTGGAAGGGAAGAAGTGAAGTTGTGGGTGTGGCCTTGGAAAGTAAGCAATAGTATTTTTTTTGCCAGTGGGAAGTGGATTAAATGAAGTGTACATGGTGTCAGACCATGATGCTGCAGGCTCAGGTTCGTCTGTACATGTCATATCCTACAGCTTTCAGCAGTTTTATAAACCTAATTTATTTTGTCGGGATGAGTCCCTCACTTATTTTCTGTGTGCAAATTATTGAATTCATGTTCTTTCCAGTTAACCAGTTGTATCCTTAACTGGGTTCTCATGTCGCTAAATTTGGGAGAGGTGAGATCAAGCATATTTGGAACTTTACCCAGCTGGCCACCCCTTGCGATGATACTCTTTGACTTGGCTTGTGGATCACCTCTGATATTGGTCTACGCGGTTCGGAATGACAGTGGATCTGAAATGAGTCCATAGTCCTTCACCGTGTTGCATTGGTTCCTCGTCCACCAGAGGACCTGGATTGCTTAACGTGCTTGAATAACCTTGCAGTTCATCTTGCCCATCTGTAGGATACTGGGCGACTTAAATGAAGTCGTTATCCTTATCCGAGATGTGCTGCTGTTTTACCCACCAAATCATCTTATCCAATCGATCACTCTGAGCAATCCTTCACTTCTGTCCAAACGGTACGAAGATATCAGTGAAATAGAGGAGCTCTACGAGTCTGCTATCCTTAGTTGAGACGCATTGACATTTCACACACCGGAGCACTCAAACCACTTGACATATTTGGCCAATCCTTCCATTTGTCTCTCCACTCTGTATAATCACCTGAGAGAAATGCAGGATCTTGATTAGGCCAATTCCCTTGACCAAGGCGCATTGATGCATTGCCCACCAAACCATCCTTCGATCCAACACTCTAGGCAGCCCCACAGCTCTTCGTTTTACTCTACACTAGGCACATGGAGAAACAAAAGACCTGAACAAACCTGGCTGAGTAGCACTACGAGTTTTTCCGCCTTACCATCCTTGCGAAGTGCATCCACTAGACTGCCATGCAATTAAACTTCCTGGATAAAAGAGCTGTTCAATCTCTATGACGGACTTGCACATATTTAGCAATTCATGTGTTCGGACGATCTGTCTATCATGACGGCATGGACTAGCGCTACCGACATCGGCAAAAGTTGCGCCACCTAGCTAGGGTTGATAGGCATGCTAGACCTAGTGCTTGTGGTGAGGAAACACTCCTTCTTGCCACGCGCTCTAGATCTCACCAGAAACGTGCCTTCCTGACCAGATCTTGGGAGAGCCAAATGGCTTGCCATATCTATCTAAGTCTTGCAAGACTTCTTGCAGTTCGCCAGGTTCACTACATTTTCATGGCCCACCAGGTCGCACTAGGGCTTACCAGGTACTGCTAGATTCATATGTTCTTGCTATTTCATCCCAGGTCTCATAACGCCAGCTTCATTTTTACTGCTCTATTCATACAATTCTAACTCATGGGAATGAACAAGTCCCAACTATGTATAATACATGAGCATTGCTAACATGTCCGTGGGTGCAAAGTGAAGCATGCGTGCTGCCAAGAAATCGAGAGTATATGGGGTGGTATAAAAAGTCAGAAGTGCAGTAACCTTGTTCGAAGTGCAATGGAGGAGGGACCAAGATGAGAAAGAAAAACCCTAAGAAACAGTAATCAGTAAGGTCTGATGTTAAATAGCTTTCATACTCATTGAAACCCCTCCAAAACCCATTCTTGCAGGTGCTAGTGGCCTTCTTGCGAGTCCCATAGGTGGCCTTCCTCTTTCGTTTAGCTGGGACCTGAGGAGGCACAGTGGGCACAGCCGTGGCCACCGCTGCTGTCATGGTCTTGTTGTGTTCGAGCTCATTGTCAGAAGGGAGCTCAGACAAGTCCGATCCGCCGGGACTTGTCATCCTAACCCCAGGCTTTGACTTTGATAATATTTTTGAGACTGGAATGGAAGTTGATCCTGGTCCTGAGACTGATGCTAAGATTGATCCTGAGGCTGATCCCAATCCCAATACTTCTGGTTTGTTAGGCCTAGGGGGTGGCGATCCGAACTCATGGCCCTCTGCTACACGACGTTCGTGTGCAGTCATGCGGAGCTTAGGCCTGCTCGTGCGTTGAGCACGGATTGCAGTGATATCATCGTCTGTGTCTCCTCCTTCAGTAACTAGGGGCTTGGGGAAAGCACAACTGATGATTATTAGCGGTGGACAGTGATGGGATCTTAGCAACGTACCGATTCCACCATGCCAGAGTGTCTTGGATCCATTCGTCCTTCTCTGCAAACATGTCCATGATAAGTGTAGCCATCGACTCCAGATCCATTTGTCCGATCTTGGAGGTCCAATGTGGTGCCGTACTCAAGGTGAAGTAAAGCTATTTAATAAATGGATTATCAGTAGCAGCGCTTACCTCGTATGGCTGAGTACTACTTACCACGACATGAACGTAAGCGATGATCTCTTGTGTCACTTTTGTGAGCCCCCAGAGACGGTTCTTCGATGGCCGCGATGCAGTGCAAATGACAGTATCTGTTGCTGCTGCAGATGGGCCAATAAAAAGATGTAAATAGACCTAGAATAAGGACATCACATCCAAAGTAACAATCGACGATTTAAATAAATTAAC
>JBBPJU010001393.1:0-12113 GCA_038088875.1 Austroboletus festivus | reverse complement strand
CTTCTGACTCATCCATTCCATTATTATCCTGGCTTATCCATTTCTCCTGACTTAGCCCTTGATCTCAGATCACCTTCCGTTCTTCTGGCTAAGTCAGCACTTCTTTGATCTTCCATTGTATTCTTGGGCAATCTGATGACTTGTCAACCTGACTCATCATCAGCACCCTTGACCCTATTCCCTTTCTCTTTGCCCTATTCCCTCTCTTGGTACTACACAGCCGTTCCCCCCTGGTCAGTACTTATAGTGGCTTCCTTGTATTATAGTTCCCCATCTTAGACCTCCCTTGCATAATTCCCTATCACCTCCGGTCATGACTCCTTAACATCCCTGTATCCTCTACCTCCTTGAATCTATCACTTATACCATTTCCTCGTCACCTGTCTGTCTCAGACATCCACCTGTCACTTCTCTGAAGAATCCCTGATCTTCAGCAACATCCTGACCACCACCTCACTGAAGCTCACTTCATCCTGAATATCGGTGATGTTCCTTGGTTACCTCTCCTCTCGTCACATCACCGTTTCTCCTCGATTACTGATGGCCCTCCTACCCCTGATCTCCTGTTGTCCAGCCATCCCCCTACATGTACCCGACGGCATCATCTGCCTTCCACGCCTATGGCAATATCCATCGCTCTCTCTGGTCCCTGGTGATGTTCCCCTCCTCCGTCCATCACCATTCCTTTTGCCTACTCCTAGAACTTACCTTTGCCCTTTCCTTCCCCTTCGCTTTCCATCTCTGTATAGGGATACAAGGGCTATGCTTGGATCTACCCGGTACACGTGTAACAGACATTACGTGGGATATGGGGGCTAAGTGTTTGGCCCTTTGATGTGATCCAATCAATAACTGCCCCTTTCATCCCCTTCATATCATCAGCTCTGGCACCATTGGCTCCCTTCTGGATCTGCAATGCTCCTAGAAGATAATGATGTATCATCTACTAAAAAACTCACATGTTCTGCCATGGCCATCACCTCTTCCTCGGAAGAGTCCATGAGGCATGCTTCGAGTCCAGGAACCAGCTTCAGCAACTGGTTGAATATCGCGAACTCTTTCCTTTCTCTTCACAAGAGGGATTCAGACCACGAATAGAAGATTGAAAATGCTTACTGCTCAGAGAAAGTTTCGAGCGCCCTGTCATCGAGTTCACCAATCATGACGATACCATTGGTCAACAATGTCTGAACATTGCAGAAAGCATGGACAATGTGACCAAAATGGTGTCTGTGGTGCACAAGTGGATCTTGGGTAGTCCTGCAATATGGTGAATGAGGGAGCACCATCATGGTTGGACAAATACTATCACATATGGTCATTTCCTCAGGCCAAGTTGTAGCACGCTGCCATGGGAATGCTTCCAGCCATGAGAGGATTCTTCGTCACTGGTTGAGGCCATCGTTGACTAGGAGTTAAAGTCGAAAAAGCTGCGGCCTTGGCCAAGGAAGTAAGAGGACGAATCTGAAGAGCATTCACGGGGATGCATAGGCTTTATATCCCCAGACTTGCTTGTTCAGGGAGAAAATACATGACTAATATGAAGGCTTAGTCAGTCCAAGCGGGCACTCAAACTCATGAGTATCTGCACATACAGTGGCATCCTAGTCAGCTAGTTCTGCCCTAGCAAGCCTGAGGTAGCATACCGAAGACTATACCGAAGACTATAGAGTCCACCGGAATTCTGAGGGCACCAATAGTTAGCATCTCCAAATTTGATGGAGCACCCACAGTACACCCCTCAGATGATAGTTGCCTCGGAGTAAAAAAATATAGAATGTGAATGGAAACTTCATTCCAGGATTTTTGATGAAGCCCAGTAAATGTGATATCTCCTCCACATATTTCAGTGCAGACAACATCTTGTACCAAACGTTCAGCCAGCACCGCCCAAGTGAATGACCAGAAAATAGCATGGGGAAGAGTGACCTACGCAGGGAGGGGGCATTGGTATGTGCCGGGAGGGAGAATGGGCTACCATTACAAGACTAGGTAATAACCCACCTCAGAGCACAGATGAATAGTGGAATGATGATGCGGCTACTTGCAGCGATGCGATTCGGCCAGTTCTCACTTGATCCAGTTTGTGATCTCCATGTGGAGGACACAAGGTATTCGAGCGACTTGAATGACCCAATTAGAGGGGCGATAGTGAGAGGAGGCTGCCTGCGGTACAGATGGTGCGGATTAATTGGGTGGCCCGCAGTGTGAAGTTGATGCAGCTGCCCGCGGTAAACTGCAGAAAGCTGAATGGTCATAATGTGAGCGCAGACCACATACAAACGACTGGGCATTGATTAGATGCTTGCAGTGAACTGCAGGCAGGCAGAGTCGAGCTGACGAGGCTGTCCACAGTAGACCGCAGACAGAGACAGTGAGTGAGGTGAGAGGAAGGAGATGGCAGAGAATTCATGAATCCGACTGCAGTAAACTGCAGATATAGATAACAGAGCGCTGACAAGACTATCCGCAGTATAGTGCAGGCAGATGAAAGCGCATTGATGATGCTGCCCACTGGACGGACAGAGTACATTGCAGGCAGATAGAGGGGAGATGAGCCTAAGGCCGCAGGCAGAGATAGAGGGCAATGCATGAGGACGAGGCAAGAGGATATGGGAAGACCAGACGAGAGAAAGTTGTGGTCGATAATACTGCCCGCAGTAGACTGCAGACAGAGATGAAGGTACCCACGGTAAAAGGCTGGATGAGAGGAGGAGTGGTGTGAATGAACTGCAGGCAGGCGAGATTGCACAGATGAAGCAGACAAAGTGAAATAGACACTACCCGCAATACATTGCAGGCAGATGGAGATGAGATGAGGCTGCCCGTGGTAGACCACAGACAGATGGTGGGTGAGGGCGACAAGTCTACCTGCAGTCAACTACAGGCAGATGGAGGCTAGCTAATGAAGCTGTATGCGGTAGACCGCAGACAGCTAAGTGGACAGTAGACACACTTGCAAGCGGCACATGATGGAGCGATGTGGCGTCAATACTTTTCCACACATTAGCACTGCCACTAGATTTGCTTGATCCATGTACGTTCTTCCATTAAACTATTTCAGTTTTAAGTGTAATATACAGAGGATAAAATTGTCACCGCGGATAGCCTTATCCTGCTTCCATTTGCTTGCAGTGTGCGTTCCACCTTATGTAATAATTATCCCCCAATGGCACATAAGCACCGCCATTCAGGTAATGCCCTTAGCCGAGGTCACCTGATGCCGCATGCAGCCGAGTGGCGGTGTCCCCCAGTGGAAATTGTTGGAGCGCTCAGGGGCGACCTATACCACCTCTTACATGGCTGTCTGCGGTTTACCACAGGCAGCTTCATCGACTCGCCTCCGTCTACCTGTAGTTTATTACTGTGGGTAGACCCGTCAGCACCTCCATTCATCTAGAAGCCTGCGGTATACCATGGGCAGTTTCCCCTCCCTGCCTGCAGTTTACTGCTGGTAGCATCACCTCATGGTCTACCACTGGCAACTTCACCACGCCGATTCACTGCGTCACCCCTCTGTCAACTCGTCTGTCTGCGGTCTACTGCAGGCTCTACCTGCAGTTCACTGCGGGTAGATTCCTCGACTCCTCCCTCCGTCTCTCTGCCATATACTGCTGGTAGCTGCACCAACTCGCTTCCATCTTTCTTTGTCAGTAGATCGTCCTTCCTGTCGGGAAGTCTCGCCCACCCTCCATCCGTCCAGTGGGCAGTGTCATCGATTCATGTCCTTCTTTCGCCTCGTCCTCTAACTCTACCCGTGGTATACTGCAGGCAGCCTCATCAACTCGCCCGTGCATCTAAGACTGCAGTTTATTGCAGGTACATCTCTCTGGTTATCACAGACGGCTTCATCGTTCCTGATGCTCTGCAAACACATGCTAGGGTCTAGGTCTGACCCATCGATTTCATTTGCGATATGTCTTATTTCTAGAAGCTACTATATGTATTGATACCATCATTGTCCTCATGTTTGGTGACACCGTGTGACAGTGTGACTCATATTCGGTATGTGTATATAACACATTTACCCTAGTATTCAGCCTTCATCCTCTCAGTTCTGCGATGCAATCATCAGATCGTGCAGTGGACTCTCCTGAGGCAGCCATCCGTGCCCTCGCCTTCGAAATCTTTGAGGACAATGCCACGACGGTAGTCAGTGAGACTGCTGTCGACCCTGATGAGACACATGAACACGCGGAATTTCACCAATTTCCTGGTGAGTACTCTGCAAGGATTTGAATCCCTGAGTACTGACTGATATCCAAATCCCAAGTCCCAATGGCACCCCACACAGCCTGGCCCCTTATTTTGGTTGATTGCTGCCTCGTGGCCATGCGTCTGGTGCTGATAGGTGACATTAGCCTGCATTCGCTGGCAAATCCAGACGTGCGGTGTAGCACCACCATTGCGTCGGATGTGTTGGAGAATGTAGTCGTGTTGCATCAATCGATCACGACCCCCAGATGGGACCCAGGAGAAGGTATGTATGTTTTCCCCCTCGCGAGTAACATACTCATGTGATCCCTTAGTGTTTATTAGCGAGTCTGACACACTGATATTTCACACAGACCTTGCGGACTATGTTTTTGCGGATATCATGATTGCAGAGGTAAACCGTTGGCACGATTGGCATCACCAAGCGCTAATTTATCTCTAGATATGAAACTCCACACTTTTGTACCTCGAAAAAGTGTGGTGGTGCGTTATCATCCTGATCATGTCCCCCCTTCCTTCCTGTCACCATTTTCTTCTGCTCTCCACATCCCATTCTCCATCTCCCCTTCAATGTGTAGACCTCCTCTCGGGCACGACATGGAGCACTGCATATGGTTACTCATATTGGCACGAAACTGGAGAGGATTGCCTGTTCTGGTTTTCGAGCAAGCATATCCGGTACATGCTGTATGAAGCACTGATTGTCTGTGGTTCAGTATGTTTTGTAGGTATTGTCGAGGTCTGCTCAAATGCCTCGGAACCGCATGGGGTTGAACGCAATCCTGCCCTCACCAAAAAACTTGAGAGGGTTGCGTTCATCCTCACTTGGGTAAGTCCAGAATTGTACCAAATCCTATTATGATGCTTGCTCAGTATTGTTCTGTAGCTTTCTGTCCAGATGCGCGACATCGGCCTGAGAGCTTACGTGTTCAGTGTGACGACGCTTTGCTCCGCTCGTGTAGAAGCCGTCGCGGAGGACTATGACCGCATCCTTGCTTTTTTTAGGAGTATCATGTCAGTAAGCGAGGAAGAGCCTTGTCGAAAAGCCTTGGAGCAATTAGTCAAGCTGGATGCTGTTGACTTTACCACTTGATGTAGGGATGTAAAGTTACATAATGTCACATATCACAGGTAGTCACAATTTTCTGATGGATATAAAATCAACCCTTCCAATGAGGCTGTGAATTGCAACCATGCTCCTACCAGTGCCATGTCAGACACTACTAGTACAAAGAAACCTTTTGTGTACTATTCCTCTCCGTTTCCTATAGATTCCTCACCCCCTGTGCTGGGTAGGCCTGCAATTAAGCCCCAGATCAACGCAAGTTTGCAGGTAGGAGAGGGTTCAGTTACAGATACCTCAGATACCCTTGCTCGCTGCCATCAAGCTCTCCGAGATACAGCTGCATCGCTGGTACGATTCTGTTATGTGTGATGGTATTTTTTTTTTTGATAAGTAAAGACTGCTTGACAGAGTCTACCAGCTGTCTATTTTCCGCATCCTGATGTCGCCTGGAAAAACATGCTAGAAGCACTTGCAAAGAAAAGGGCATTTGCCGAAGGGCTAGCAGCTGCCAACCAGCAGTGCATGGAATGTGCGAGTGTGCTGCAACGTGTTGCTGGCGAGTTGGAGGTCCACAAAATGTGTTAAAGCTATGCCTTTGTTGATGCCAATGAAGCGGCTACTGTGAGGGGACAATACATTTCTGCAATTACTGGCATGAAGCTGCAGGATTTCTGCACATCTTGGAAGCAAGGGGGATCACACAGTATGGCACTTATCGGACCCAAGTGTCGCTTTCACTGAAAATGTTTGCAGGCAAAACACAAGTTGTCTAAGTCATTATCATTATTACTGCACTCTTTTCAGTGTGTTGATTTATTCATTGGAGTTGTATTTTCTGTTTCCACTAGTGTACCATTCTTTTACTCAGACAATGTGTAGTATGAGTGTAGGGCAATCGAGATCGTGGTTGAGATGGATCGATGGCCATAGAAAGAAATTGTAGGAACTACTAATAATGACAGTGGCAAGAACCACCCTGAGGTGGCATAGTTATGAGCAGGCAGTGGTACGGGCAATGAAGACAAGACGAGGGAGAGCGCTACCTGCAGTAAGGTGCAGACAGACAGAAGTGAGGTAATAGAGCTGCCCGCAGTAGACTACAATCTACTCGCAGCAACCTGCAGATGTGATGGGGGCGAATCAACAAGCCTGCCCATGGTATACCACAGACAAAGATGCATGGAGGGGTCGATGCATGTTAATAATGGCAGGCAGACGGGATGAGAAGAGGGTAACAATAACAGGAGTAAATTGCATGAAAATGGGGTGACTTAACAAAGCTGCCCATTTGGCACTGCTGGGAGGGGTGGAGGACCAGGCGAGAGAGGGATGGGGAAGCTACCTGCGGCATACCACAGGCAGAGATGGCAGATGAGGTGAATAGGGCAGACCACAGCCAGACAAATTGATAGAGGGATGATGCTACCCACAGTGAACCGGACACAGACAGAGTCGATGTGATGTAAACTGTAGGCAGGGCTGAGGAAACTGCCTGTGGTATACCGCAGACAAAGGGAGGGAAGGGTTGATGACTCTACCCACAGGCGGAGATGGCAGATGAGGTGAACAGGGCAGACCACAACCAGACAAGTCAACACTACCTGCAGTAAACCAGAGGCAGACAGAATCAATGTGATGCAAATTGCCAGTGGTCACAGCAGGCAGAGGTGACACTATCCGCAGTGAACTGCAGGCAGGGATGAGGAAACTGCTTGTGGTATACCACAGACAGATGGATGGAGGGGTTGGCACATGACGAGTCTACCCACAGTAAACTGCAGGTAGACAGAGGTGAGTCAACGAAGCTGCCTGCAGTAGACTGCAGACATGTCTTTGCAAATTTTTCCATGCATAAGTGGCTATGATAATAGCACATCTACTTAGCTGTTTGTGGTCTACTGCAGGCAGCTTTGTCGACTCACCTCCATCTACCTGCAGTTTACTGCAGGTAGACTTGTCACGTGCCAACCCCTCCATCCATCTGTCTGCGGTATACCGCAAGCAGTTTCCTCATCCCTGCCTGCAGTTCACTGTGGGTAGCATCACCTCTGCCTGCCATGACCACTGGCAATTTGCATCACATTGATTCTGTCTGCCTCTGGTTTACTGTGGGTAGTGTTGACTCATCTGGTTGTGGTCTGCCCTGTTCACCTCATCTGCCATCTCCGCCTGCAGGTAGAGTCATCAACCCTTTCCTTCCTTTGTCTGCAGTATACCGTGGGCAGTTTCATTTATTCGACCGAGTTCATCTGTCTGCAGTTTACTGTGACATGTCACCTCCTTTTCACTTGGCCTTCCTCCATCTAGCCTTTCCTTGCTTTCGCCTCGACCTCTGCTCTGTCTGCAGTTTACTGTGGGTAGCCTCATCAATTCCACTTGTTCTGATGATGTCCACTCAAGATGATACCATTTTCATGCAGGTGTGTGTTTGTGGCCGAGTGTACAAGGACTTGGGCTTGTTTAGCCATCATGAGAAAGGATGTCCCCAGAGCAGGAAGCGGCTACTCAGTGGCCTTGCGAAGGTGAAAGAGATTTATCGTGCCAAGAAAGCGAAGTACAAGGATCATGACATTGACACAACATTGGATTTGGCCGATGCTGCTATAACACCATTTTCAAGCAACGCCTTTGAATCTGCTGAGACGTTGCATTCACCTGATTTACACCAGGTCCATGTGTTGTTGTCACCAGCCATATAGCCACTCTACTCAACTTGGAATTTCTAGATGGTTTTGCCTTCCTCTTCATGAATAGTGGACAATGAGCCAGTGCCTTTGGTGCAGGGCAGGGCATGGCATACAAATATCAGGTTACCAATGTGATTTCGGGATGCGCTTCCTGAAGCTCTCTCGCAGCTCCCACCTCCTGAATTTTTTCATGAACGTCCTATGGCTTATGTATCTGATACGGTTGACCCCTCCCCATTGTTATGGAGTATATCTCCTTGCGGCCCCACGAGCACCACCACACCCTCACTATACGTTTCGGCTCACCAGATGTTCACTATGGAAATGAACAAGTTCAGCTTATTTTGCATATACCATACCAGTTGTTACGCTTGTACCGGGTAGGTCCAAGCATAGCCCTCATAGTCCTACATAGAGACGGAAAGCGGGAGAGGGAAGGACAAAGGTAAGCTCTAAGGGTAGACAAGGAGAATGGCGATGGACGACGAAGGAAGACATCACCAGGGATTTGGAGGAAGCAATGGATATCGCCATAGATGTGGTAGGCAGAGGGTGCTGCCAAGTGCATGTAAAGGGATGGCCGGATGACAGGAGATCGGGAGTAAGAGGGGCCATCAGTAATCGAGGAGATTCGGTGATGTGACGAGAAGAGAGATATCTGAGGAACATCACTGATATTCAGGACAAGGCGGACTCCAGCGAGGCGGTGGTCAGAGACATTGCTGAAGATCGGGGATTCTTTAGAGAAGCGACAGGTGAATGCCTGAGATAGACAGGCGACGAGGGTTCAGGGTATATGATGGATTCATAGAGGTAGGAGAGGTACAAGGATGTCAAGGGATCATGGATAAAAGGTATCAGGAAATTATGGAGGGAAGTAGGAACTCCTCAAGGGAGGTCTAAGATGGGGAACTATGGTACAAGGAAGCCGCTATAAGTACTGAGTAGGAGAGGCGGCTGTGTAGTACAAGAAAGGCATCAGGGTAAAGGGGAAAGGTGTAGGGTCAAGAGTACTGATGATGAGTCAGATTGACGAGTCATCAGGTTGTCCCAAAATGCAATGGAAGATCAAAGAAGCGCTGACTTAGCCAGGAGAATGGAAAGTAATCTGAGATCAGGGGCTAAGTCAGGAGGAATGGATAAGCCAAGATAATAATGGAATGGATGAGTCAGAAGGGTTAAGGGTTGAACCAAGATAAGAGATAAGAATGACTCATCCATGACTGATGTACAATGAGTAATCGGATCAAAGGGAAATGTCTATGTCAAAGGGGTTCAAGTAAGCAAGAATGACAAGGGCTAGATGAGTCAAAGAAACGGAGCATATCCGCATGGAAGATAAAGGACTCATCTAGGAATCAATAGGTAAGACAAAGGTAAAGGAAATCAAGGAAAAAGAGTAGTCCATGTAGCACTCAGCTATGTCCCAGGGATGAATCATAACACCAGTCTCATCCCCTCACATGATCCAGAAGACCCCTCTTCTATTGGGAACATGTGCTTGCATATCAACTCGAAGTGTTCAGATACAGGTCTGTCTGATACACTGTGTAGCCCATACCACCCATATCCAAATGAAAGTGCAATGCATCTTGGGGACTGGTACTAGAACCAAGGTGCTCAAAAGTCAAAAGAGAGCTTCCGACAGCTCCTCAATATCATAGGCGACCCTTCCTTCTCTCCTTCTGCTGTATCTGATGCCCCTTGGGATGCAATTGACAAGGAGCTCAGGCAAAACCAATTCGATGGTGACCTCCCAGAGTGGTTGAGCAAAGATGATGGATGGAAATGTGCATCTGTTACTATTTCAGTTCTGTTTCACAGCTGTTCGAGAAACCTGGGCGTGAAGGATTATATGATTACAGGCTTTCACTACCATTCACTCGTCTCAATCATCAGGGAAAAGATCACAAACCCGGTTGATTCCTCACTCTTCCACTTCGAGCCATACGAACTGCACTGGCAACCACCTCACAGAGACAATGACGATAGGGTATATGGTGAACTCTTCACCTCGACCACCTTCCTTGAGGTGCATCAAGCACTTCAAGATTTGCCTTCAGAGCCTGGATGTAACCTGCCCCGTGTTGTAGTGGCTTTGATGCTATGGTCTGATGCAACCCAGCTGACAACCTTTGGCGATGCCAAGCTTTGGCCACTTTATGTGTTTTTCGGGAACGAGTCAAAGTATCACTGATGTCAACCAACAGATAACCTCTGTGCCCATGCGGCATATTTTCAATTGGTCAGTGTCCTAATTCCTGTGATTGGCACAACTTTGCCTCATTCCTTGCCCAGCTTCCAGACCAATTCAAGGACTTCTTGGCTGAACACCTTGGTGACAAAGCTTCAAGTCAAGCCCTTCAAACTCACTGCCAGCGAGAATTATTCCATGAGCAGTGAAAGATTTTACTCGATGATGAGTTTCTTGAAGCTTACCAACATGGGACTGTCATAATGTGTTGTGACCGTGTCCGGTGGCGCTTTTACCCTCACATACTTACATATTCTGCCGATTACCCTGAAAAGTATAAGATATACACATGTCTTTTAAATCTTACTAACATTGTTTTTGTGTAATAGGGTTTTGATTGCCTCCATATGCAATCTGGGGATGTGCCCTTGTCCCCGGTGTACTCTTCCTATGCCAGACATTCCAAATCTGGGTACCCAGCAAGATATGATTTGGCAGTGGATGCTAGCTCATGCTGATAACAATGACCGATGGAGAAAAATCCTGAGCACATGACGGCTTATCTACAAGAAAGCCTATGCCGTCAATTCCCCTCAAGTTGAGGTGTTGCTGAAAGAGGAGTCCCTAGTACTGACCATGGTAAGGGCTGATTGACCTGAAACACAAAATACATGTGCTGACAGGAATACAGAATGCCTTTTCTCAGTGACTTCATTTGCTTGGCTTTTGTGTCTTCACTATGCTGGTAGTAGATCTGCTGCATGAATTTGAACTTGGTATCTGAAAAGCCATATTTATACATCTCCCATGCATGGTGGAGAGTTTGAAAGAGAATAAGCTTTGTGAGCTGGATCAAAGGCAATCCAATACTGCTGAAGTCTTTGTCAATTAGCTAATGCACTTCTCAATGACAGATACCACTGCATCCCATCATTTGGAAGAGACACAATTCGCCGCTTTTCAAAAAATGTGTCAGATATGAAAAGAATGGCTGCCCATGACTTCAAGGACCTCTTGCAGGTATGTTGATATCAGGCACCTCATATAGTCCCTGCAACTAAATAGGGTCCTGCAGTGTGCCATTCCTGTCTTTGAAGGGCTGCTTCCAGAGCCACATAATAGGGCTGTACTCAAGCTCCTTTACCAGCTTTGTTATTGGCATGCTCTTGCCAAGTTACACATGCACAGTGATAAGAGCCTCCAAATGTTGGATAATGCTACCCAATCTTTAGGTGATGCCATATGGGCATTTGAGAGTGACACATGTTCTGCTTTTCAGACCAAGGAACTTTGACGTGAGGCTCAGTGTCGCCAACATTGTGAGGTCTCTGCCCATTTACAGCTCCAGCATACAGGCTCCAAGGTCTCAACTGTGACCCCCTCATGCCAACCAAAATCATTCAACCTTCATACATATAAGCTGCATGCACTTGGTGATTATAGTGCATGTATTCATATGTTTGGAACATCTGACTTGTACTCGACACAACTAGTATGTTTTTGTTCTTGACCCTATTTCCAGCAAGTCATATTTTCTAGGGGGAATGTGAGCATCGGGTTGCGAAAATGAGGTACACATGCATGAGCCACAAGGAGTTTGTGTGACAGCTGGTTAGGATTGAATGACGACAAGCAAGAATATGTCAAATCCACAAATCGAGACCAAGAACTGGTAGTTCCCTAGATAACGTCCTAAATGTTCCTGACGAGCACTACAATATTGGGAAGTCTCAGCACCAACCAATTGATATCGACTACTTTATTCACAGGAATTTGGATGACCCAGCTGTCAAGGTATGTACACATTTTTCTTATTATTCTGGCTGTGGACAAATGAATCAACAGGACTTCTCTCCCAAGCTCAAGCAACATCTTCTTTTCTGCATTAGAGCAATGCATATGGACATATCAGAGCCGAATGATCAGGACTCACTAGAAGCAACAGCTGATC
>JBBPJU010001392.1:0-12121 GCA_038088875.1 Austroboletus festivus | reverse complement strand
CTCCTCTTCCTCCTCCTCAGAATTGAGAGGCTCTTCTAGTGTGTCCAGAATGTCGCATCCAGTAGGATGAGAAGACAAAGGGAGTCGTGTATACCGGTGAGAGATCTCATCCACCACTACATTATACCAGGAATTGCAGGCAGTAGAAGTTGTCGCCAGAGAATGTAGAAGCAGTTTTCTGTACTCTCCTAAAGCTTCCTCTTTCAGCCACAGGAGTTTGTTCATGTTGGCATTGTCATCGTCATCATGAGTGTAAATGGCTAAAAATGCATCTTTCCATTTGTCGTGGTCCCATCATCACCAAAGTACTTTGGAAGTTCATCTTCAAGTTGAGGATGTGTCAACTCATTGGCAATAAATCTTTCAAAAAGTTGCCAACCCTCGGGATCGGATCTGGCTGGAGGGAGATTTTCAGATAAATCTTGATCATCGAGAAAGTTAGCTGAAAATATCCTCAACTGAGGGACATTCATGGAAACTATCATTTTACTTATGGGTTTCTTCCGCTTCCTCAGACAATTCTCCTTCGTCATCATTCCCAGCCTCCAGATCGAGGTACATGCTAATGACCTAAGAATGGCTTCAGTAAAAAGTGGTAAGAAATAACCACTATTCATACCATATGACGTGCCTTCTTCCGTTTTTCAAAGTTATTATCAGTGATCTTGCATTTTCTACTTTGATTTTCAGCAGTAGATGACATTGTTCTATATGTACTATTAGCTATAGTAAGTATATCCTATTGGTGCTAAACTCAACTTGTATCAACTTGTAACTATGTATGCTAACTAGTGGTGTAGAGAAAGGAAAGAAAACCGGTAGAGACTCTTGGCATGCTTAAATAGTGAATGCCAAGTGTGGGAAGAGTAACAATGATTAACCGTAACAGTAAGTGGTGAGTGGAAAGTGGACACAAGGGCGGACAGTGGAACAATGAGTGGCATATCTCCCACCAATATGGTATACTAATGTACATTGGTAGTAGTGACAGGGAAATTAGTGGCGATAAAATCGGTAATGGCAAGGTCCGTAGTGAGAATAGTAGCATCACCCCACTGAGCAATGGGCTGGTCTGCCTCGACCAGGGCAGGAACATAATTAGTGATAAGTGTCTTAAGTTCCTCAAGTTCCTCCTTCGTTAGGATGGGGTCAAATGGTTGGCGAGAAAAATGGAAATCCACAAGAGGGTCTTCCACTGCAGGGTCGGAGAATGATTGTGCATGCCCAATTGCTAGGGTGGAATTAGTAAGTGGTTGCCCAAGCCCAACAATGTTGGCATGGTGGAAAACATTCGAGAGATCTCCAGCTCAGGGGGGATGGAGTGTATGAATGTCATCAAAAGGTTGATGACCACATATACAAGAGGCCATCAGCCAACTGTGCAGTAATGATTATACTGCCACGAGCAGAATCACGGGACTATGGACTAGACTTGAGTTATGGAATAATGCTGAAAATGCACTCCTCACTGTAACAACAACCACTCGATCACCATCTGTGAGGTTTAGATTCTCAGCAATGTTACCAAGGAGTGATTATATACTTACTGGTTCCATGAAGTAGCTGATCAAGGAAGACTCCTGATTGTTTGTCAAAAATCCTAACAAATCCATCGTCACCACCAACAACCACCCATCCTGGTTGATGAAGCATGCAGATTTGACGAGGAATGTTGGCTAAGATGACGTGTGGGTAATGTTGAGCATGTTGCATAGTGGGTAGCAGATATTCATCAACCCCATCTCTCAGGTTGGAAATCAGTAGATTGTGCCCATTGAAGCTTGACCCCCCACTATAATTACTGTGTAAGATTTCTAATTGATCGCCAGCAATACACATACATGCGACTGTTCACCTTCTTTTCCCATTTCAGGTCCCAGGAATGGATCGAATAACAACACTTGTTCGAATTTCAGAACAACCAAGATACCAGAATACCACCACTTACACGGATCCATTCTCAAGATATAGCACAAGAAGAATGGCGCCATCATCATAGAAATGAACTGAGCGTGCAATGTAAAGTTGCTTAACTGGGTCCGTGAGCAAGGAAATAAGTGTGTCTGCCATGAAATCGTTGGAACAGAGAAGAAAAGGATAGAGAAAAGACACTACTGCTATCCAGGTCAATATTCCACACTTGGGGATGGCCATTGCCCACACTTGCTATGTGGCAATGCACTTTATCCCATGCC
Source organism: Austroboletus festivus (assembly GCA_038088875.1). Taxonomy (NCBI): domain Eukaryota; kingdom Fungi; phylum Basidiomycota; class Agaricomycetes; order Boletales; family Boletaceae; genus Austroboletus; species Austroboletus festivus. Next base: position 9,926 of record JBBPJU010001392.1, on the reverse strand, counting down.
AGGGACTCTACGGCACCAGCATGAGCAAATGTAACACACATGAACTTGAATAGTGATTCACCCTTGACTTGATGGTAGAGATATATATGGCCATCGGATGCACTGAATGCGAATGCGGAGTCCTCTCGACCATCCATATCAATCCAGACAGTGGAACTGATGAAACTGGCTAGAGGGATATGGACTTCTTGCATCATCTTGCCAGAGGTTAGGCTCCAGACTATGACACGACTATCATTCCCTATTAACAGGGATATAGCAGCAAGTGAGCGATTGGTAAGATAAAATCAATGTACCTCCTGTGAGGAGCATTGTGCCCTGTCGGCTGATGGCTGCGACATTGACAGCTCGTGTGTGTCTGACTAGAGTGAATTTAAGATATATCTTGATAACTATTGTTACGATTTCTTTCTTCATTCATGTATAACCCTTGTACCGACTCTAGCCCTTTGTTTCCTCTTGGATAATTCCACTTGAAATAAGTCCAATTCGTCTTCAGGCTGAGTCATATCTTCTTATTCATGCTTATTCATTTGTATCTAGTAATTGGCCCGATTACTCAGTTTCTACTTGTCATCATGAGTCATTCTCTTATCTTCTGACTCATCGATTATTCTTTGATGTTCCGTCGTATTCTATATGACTCATTTATGGACAGCCTCATTTCCATTCAAGGCAGTATTCCCACACTGCCTCTCATTCCTCCTCACTATATAAGCCTGTCCATTCGCTGCCATGTACCCTAGTCTAGTTCTCCCCTACAATCACATCTCTTGTGCTTGTTCCCCATCAGACTCCTGAGTGTTCTCTTCCACTCAGCCTCCCTGACCCTAGTCCTCATCCTACTCTGAGTGGACACTACCCATCTTGAACATTTCGAGTATTCACTAGATGATACTCCATACCGAACTCTTGACCCTAAGGGCTACACTTGGACCTACCTGGTTTAAGTGTAACAAAAGAACTAGACTCTCAAATTGTGACTAGCTTTGCTCTAGATCGCCCATCATTTCACTCCCCAGACACCTCAGTTGGCATCTTCACCAAGACCCAGAAGAACCTGAACCAGAACCAGAACCCTCTGAACCCTCTGAACCTTCTGAAGAGGAACCCTCTGACCCAGATCTCCCTATTCACGACGAACCAGCAGATCTCCCCAAGCTCGCTGGACAATTTTCATCAACACTTATTATCCCTAGAGTACCGACCCCTCCCAGTCCAACCCCTCAACCTCAAACAGGTCAAGTCTTCTTCCCACCTTTAGTACACCTGACCTCTTCTTCACCAAACACAATGTCTTCTCAGAAACCCACTGAACTACATCTTAGTATTCCGGAAGACTTTGATGGTGCTCCAACCAAGGCCTTGCCATGGCTAAGGACAGTACAACTTTATCTTGCTGTTAACGTCGACCTTTACAACACAGACACCAAGAAAATCGCCTATGCCCTGTCCTATATGAAGAAAGGGACAGCCCTTACCTGGGCTGCCATGTTTAGAGAAACCAAGTTGACTGGAGGAAACTTCACTCTAGGATCCTGGACATACTTCGAGACAGCCTTTAAAGATACCTTTGACAACAAGGACGCAAAAGGAGAAGCACTAGCCTGGCTAGCCAAAACCCAAATCTATAAAAACCACTCTGGAGGGTATAATCCAACTCTTCAGAATTATATCACTAATTTCAAGAACAAAGTCGCTATCGCCGGAATAAGCAATGACGATGTTCTGATCAACTACTTTGCTTCAGAAATTTCTGTTTCATTGATGAAACACATTCATACCATGGAAACCATACCAACTACCATTGCCAGTTGGTACACCAAAGTCACCCACTTCGCCACCGTCGAAGAAAGAGCTCTCGAGATCACCTCTAGGCACAAGAAAGGTAACACTACCTTAACCCCAACCTTTACTCCTCGAACCACCAAAGACCTCAACGCTATGGACGTTGATATCATCACCTTGCCAAAGAAATTAACTGACGAAGAATGAGAAAGGTGTAGAAAGGAAGGACGGTGCTTCAAATGCTGTCAGAAAGGGCATATGACGAAGGACTGCAGAGTTAAGTTCGAAAAGAAACCACCTGCAGTACCACCAAAGGATATCAAGGTCGTTGAATCCGGAGTAGAGGAAATGGAAGAACAGGTTGTAGGAAAGATGGCGATGGATTTTTAGACAGGAGGACGAAAGCCACGCACGTACCTCCTTCATCTCAACCATGTTCTAGCATTAAAGCAATGAGAATCCCCATTCAACTCCTCCTCGCATCAGACATGGTTAAAGTTGTTGCCACCTCCACTTTAGTTAATTCAGGAGCCCAAATCTCCTGTATAGACTGGAACTTCATTAGAAAACACCACCTCCCCCGTCACCGACTCTCATCTCCCATCACCATATGAAATGCTGATGCCTCTCTAAACAAGGGAGGGTCAATTAACTTTACCACGACTCTCTTTGTTAACATTAACGGGCTCCTTCAACGAATGACCTTCCACATCATGAACTGTGGAAAAGAAAATGTCATACTTGGACTTCCATGGCTGACAGAAACAAATCCTACGATTAACTGGAAGGAAAGAATGCTCCAGATAGCCCAAGAAACTGATCAATCAGCCGAGTTTGTAGCTCTTCATGAACAAACTAAACAGGAAAAAGAAGGGCTCTATGCGAAACGAAGATATCAAGAACCATCCCCAAGACATGTCTCCGTGGACGCTTTAGCTGATGAACACCTTTTCACCTACTTGAATCAAACCGAAGATGACATCCTTTGTGCACAAATAGCCCTAAGTAGAGATATGTCACACCTAAAACCCCTTCGATCTTTATCCAGAACGATTCTAGCTAACTGATGATTTATTCCCAATCCCTCTCTAACCTGTGCAACTTTAACCACCTCTACTCAGTTAGCCATTGACAATAAGAAGAAAGAGGTGACTTTACCAGAAGCATACTCTGCCTACGAAGACATTTTTGCCAATGAAGACACTCCTCTCTCTCCTAGTGGAGATTGTGACCATAAAATTAATCTCGCTGAAGGCTTTGTTCCCAAAATTGGGAAACTTTATCCCCTTACTACCGAAGAACAAAAGGCCTAGGACGAATTCTTAGACAAAAACTTAAAATCTGGAAAAATCCATCCATCCTCCTCCCCACAAGCAGCTCCATTCTTTTTCATCAAAAAGAAGGATGGAAAGTTACAACCCGTTCAAGACTATAGATACCTCAATGACCATACCATCCGAGACGCATATCCTCTACCCCTGATCTCGGATCTACTAGATAAACTTAAAGATGCCAAAATTTTTACCAAATTTGACGTCAGATGGGGTTATAACAATATCCAGATAAAAGAAGGTCATCAATGGAAGGCAGCTTTCATTACTCATTGAGGACTCTTTGAACCCGTTGTCATGCCCTTTGGTCCAAAAAATGCCCCTGCTACCTTCCAGCAATTTATGAACAAGGAATTCAGGGATCTCATCGCCGCTGAAAAGATAGTCATTTACATGGACGACATCCTCATTTTCTCCCACAACCAACAAGATCATGATGAGACAACACGACAAGTCCTTCAACAGATGAGGGAACTAAACCTCCACCTACAACTGCAGAAATGTCTCTTCAATGTTTCAGAAGTCGATTATCTAGGAATGATCGTCAAGCCAGGCTCTCTTGCTATGGACCCTGTCAAACTTGATGGGATTGCCTCATGGCCAGTACCTACTAAGGTTAAAGATGTCCTATCTTTTCTAGGTTTCGCAAACTTTTACAGACGATTTATCCCTCATTATTCCGACATAGCTTGCCCCCTCCTCGACCTCACAAAAAAGGACCAGCAATGGGCATGGTCCCCCGCATGTAACAAAGCATTCACCGAACTCAAGGAACTGTTCTTATCACAACCAATCCTCCAATTCCCAAACTCCTCTGCCCCTTTCGCCATCGCTACAGATGCCTCTAAATATGCCACTGGAGGTATCCTCCTCCAAACAGACTCCAATGGCAACTGGCACCCTTGCTTATATCTTTCTCAAACCTTCTCTCCCACAGAACAAAATTATGATATTTATGATCGCAAACTTCTTGCAATCATTCGCACACTCAAAGTGTGGCAACATTATTTACTTGGTTCCTCTTCTCCCGTCCAAGTCTTCACTGATTATAAAAATCTTTTATATTTTAAACAACCTCAGAATCTTAATCGTCAACAAGCTCGTTGGCTTCTTGACCTCGCCGACTACGATCTGAAGATGATCCATGTCCCCGGTTCTCTCCTCTCAGGTCCTGATGCACTCTCCTGCCGTCCGGATCGTTGTCCCGACGATTCTTCTGATAATTCTTCAGTTATTCTTCTTCCCCCATCTCTCTTTATCAATATCATTGATACCGCCTTACGATCCAGCATTACGTCCCTATCCTCCTCCGATCCTTTAGTCCAACGCACCATTTCTAACCTCTCCGACTCCCCTCCTACCCTTTGTGCCCACCTCTCAGATTGGAAATATGAAGACAATATTCTCACCTACCAAAACCATATCTATATACCCCCCTCACTTCGTCATGACAAAGTCTCATGCTGTCATGATCATCCCTCCTCTGGCCACCCTGATTTCCTTAAAACTCGTCAACTAGTTTCTGCTGACTTCTGGTGGCCAGGCTTGACCTCCTTCATTCGCCAGTATGTTGCTGGTTGTGCCACTTGCCAGGCCAACAAATCAAATACCCATCCCACTACTCCCCCGCTTTCCCCTATCAAATCCTCCTGTACTCGCCCCTTCCAACAAATCTCCTGTGACCTTATCACCGACCTTCCCCTTTCTGCTGGCTTTAATTCTCTTTTGGTCATGGTCGACCATGGGCTTACAAAGGGGGTTCACAGCGGAAGGGATAGCAACCCTTTTCTTTCACAAAGTTGACAAAAGGTTCGGGTTATATGATAAAATTATCTCTGACAGAGGACTGCAATTTGCATCCTCTTTCGCTAAAAAATTAGGAAAACTACTGAAGTATGATCTCGCATTGTCCACTGCTTATCACCCTCAGACAGACGGAGAAACAGAAAGAGTCAACCAGGAGATTGAAATGTATCTTCGCATCATTTGTGGTAACCATCCATCTGACTGGACAAATCACATCTCTACCGCGGAATTTACTCACAATCATCATCCTCATTTAGTGACAGGAAAATCCCCATTCTATTTAATGATGGGCTATGAACCCTTAGCCCTTCCAACCGTATTTCCAAAGAGTAACATTCCTGCTGTAGAAAAACAAGTCAAAAAACTCCTGGCAGCTCGAGAAGAAGCTCTAGCAGCCCATGAACTAGCTAGACAACTGATGGCTGCACGTTCAAAGAAAACTTTTACACCATTCGCTAAAGGAGATAAAGTTTGGTAAGAAGCACAAAATTTGAAAAGGAATATAGATAACCCAAAATTTGCACCCAAGAGAGAAGGCCCCTTTACCATTATTCAGGTGTTATCTCCTATCTCTTATTGCTTATGTCCCCCCAGTACCTGGAAGATTCACCCCGTTTTCCACGCCTCTCTTCTCACCCCTTATCACGAGAATGACGTTTATGGAAAAAACTACCCTAGACCACCTCCAGAGTTAATAGAAGGTGAAGAAGAATATGAAATCGAAAAGATAATATGCCATTGTGGAACTCCATCAAACCGCTTCTATTTGATCCAATGAAAAGGATACTCTGCCGAAGAAGATTCATGGGTCCCAGAGCGGGATATGAAAAATGCAAAGTCCGCCCTGAAAGAATACAAAAACAGTCACCCTTCTCTTTCGTCTCCTTAGCTTCTACCTCCATTGACGCTACCACCCTTCAGATTTCTTTATCCTTGAAATGTCTTCTATTACTTCCGTCTCTTCTTTCATTGACACCCCTGCTTCAACTCCTACTTGTCCAGTTACTCCCCTAGTCACCCTTGACGCTATTGCTACTACCACTGCAAACATCTCCACCACTATGACTCCTCCTGGTGTACCCTATCCCCCTATGCATGCAGATCCTATGACTGAAAACCTCCTTGACACTGCTTGCTGAGAACGAGTTTATATTGAGATCCTTCACCACCCCGGACATACTCTTGCCATCAACGATATCCTACACCCCCATTCAGCACTTCATAACCTGTTTATGGCCCACTTGGGATGTGGAACTCTTGAAACGATGAGTTGCGTCATGACTTCCAATGCTCATATGGGACTTTTTACTTCCAAGTTGTGATGGATAGGAATGGACATTCAGCACCTCATCGAAGATGCTATGCATCAGTTAGACATGACTCATTTACTAGAACAAATTGAAGAAGTGGCCAGGGAAAAAGGAGAGCGACACACGAATTATCTCGCTGCTACCACCCCTTCAGCCTCGTCCTCGCCTCTCATTCAAGAGGAACAAGCTTTTCTAGATCATGTAGAAGCCTGGTGGTCCGGTGGTGACAATACTCTTCCTCTATCACCTCACCATCCTTGTTACCATGAAGCTTGTTTTTCTTGCCATCGTTTAGGTCATGTCAGGGTAGACTGTGTCTTTCACCAGTGTGCTCACTGCCTTAAGTGGTGACCCGGTCATACCCAGCATTCTTGTCCACTCCATCGTCAAACCCCTTCTCAATCACCCTCTTCATCGTCCGTGTCCTCTGCGTCTCATCATGCTACCACCCATTTTGCATTATCCGTTCCACCCCCACCGGAAATCCCATTCCCTCGTCGAAGTATGGGGTATGGTCATCCAAGAAGATCTCCCCCTCGTCCTCATTCTCCGAGTCCTCAGTCTGAAGCATCACTTATTGACATGTACGATCCTGTTGCAGAATCGAACATGACAGGAGATGTCTGTGATATCTAGGATGAGACTAAACTGGCTGCTGTGCGCTGGCTCACCTAGATGTCTCTCGCAGTAGCTTCGAGTATACAAAGGGGGTAATGTTACAATTTCTTTCTTCATTCATGTATAACCCTTGTACCGACTCTAGCCCTTCATTTCCTCTTGGATAATCCCACTTGGGATAAGTCCAATTCGTCTTCAGGCTGAGTCATATCTTCTTATTCATGCTTATTCATTTGTATCTAGTAATTGGCCCGATTACTCAGTTTCTACTTGTCATCATGAGTCATTCTCTTATCTTCTGACTCATCGATTATTCTTTGATGTTCCGTCGTATTCTATATGACTCATTTATGGACAGCCTCGTTTCCATTCAAGGCAGTATTCCCACACTGCCTCTCATTCCTCCTCACTATATAAGCCTGTCCATTCGCTGCCATGTACCCTAGTCTAGTTCTCCCTTACAATCACATCTCTTGTGCTTGTTTCCCGTCAGACTCCTGAGTGTTCTCCTCCACTCAACCTCCCTGACCCTAGTCCTCATCCTACTCTGAGTGGACGCTACCCATCTTGAACATTTCGAGTATTCACTAGATGATACTCCATACTGAACTCTTGACCCTAAGGGCTACACTTGGACCTACCTGGTTCAAGTGTAACAACTATCAGGAGGCGGTCACCAAAATTAAGTTAGCTACATGCATACCGTATGAGATGTCATCTTGAGTAATATTTTCTGGGTATTGCATTTGGAGCAGGGTGAGTACTGTGATTGTGTTCTGATGCAGTGAAAAAATGGCCGTGCATAAGTACTGCTGAAAACAATTAGTGGTATGACGCCTGATGGATCACCATTGTCTTCACGACATGATGCTTGCTTGTTTTCACCTGTCTCACTGCACGAAGTAACATTCTTTTTTCTTTTATTATATTATTTATTGTACTACATAACTACTGCGAGAGAATAGAAGGGCAGGGTGGGAGGGGAAACTTTGCATATGAGGTGGAGGTGGAAGAAAGCGAAAGAGTTGCACGTGGGAAATATTGGGTACTAAATAGTGAATGGTGCAAGTGGACACGTGATTGCCCAAGCCCAGCTGAAATCTCTGGCTGAGTGTCATTCACTATTTGAGCACCCAGTCGGGGTTTTATTTTTTTTCTTCTTCTACCACTCAACTCCATTGGCAAACATGGGTAACATAGTACTGTAGTACCATATTTGCTGCAGAGCACCAATTATTGAGACTAAAAGCAGGAAGCGTCATGTCATGAGCGCACCATTGTAGCATCTAGAGTAAACAGTGTAATTGTATGTATCATTTTGGCCTTGATCAGAGAAATGTGTCGATGTGTGCTAGCCGAGTCGTCATGGCACAAGTTTGCCAGCTGTGTCAGTACGTCCCCTCATAACTCCACTTGGATTTAGACTTAGCAACAGGTAGCTAGTTTGCCATCATGAGAAACAATTGCGGCCTGTCGTCAAGAATCATGTATTGTTGGTATAAACTCGGTATGTCACCTCATGACTTCACTCAGTTGGATTTAGACTTAAGAATAGGTAAAAAATGGTACTAGTCTGTCATTATCAGAACTGACACCCGTCGTCAAGAAACCATATGTACTATTCGTTTATAAGTATAGCTATTCATCTATTGTTGAGATCTGTCGTAACGCAAGTTCGCTAGCCATGTCGGTACATCGCCTCAGACTTAACAAGTGAAAGTGAAAGCTAGTTTGCCATCATGGGAAACAATTGCGGCCCTTGTGTATTGTTGGTATAATACCCGGTATGTCGTCTCATAACTTCACTCGGATTTAGACTTAACAATGGGTAAAAGAGCCTGTATATACTACTTATCTATTGTTAAGATCTGTATAATACTTACATTTGCCACTTTCTGTACTAGTCTCTTGTATCCCTTCATCGTATCCCCTCAGCTTATTGTAACATGATGCATTCAGATGCAATGTCACATGAAGGCTCCTCGGATTTTGCACCAGAGCAACCATCACTCAGGAATGCAGTGCGAGCTTTAGCTTCATTCACCGCGCAGGCCATAAGTAGCATTCAGTTTTTTTTTCTGACCTTGTTGGATGATACGTTTGCAGGCTGGACGAGGTGTTCAAGGGTTAAGTAACGGATTGAACTGCGTCCCCTTGCTTAGCACACATCAAGCAAGCCTCGAAGCTCATTGGAAAGCAAGAGTCGATAATCCCACCATGCCTTTACCCTACTCTCCCTATGTTTCCTTTACTTCACGCCGGCGCATGGGGCTCTCCCCTGGATCTCAGAACTCTCAGATGCAGGGCATAAACAAGAGTTCCATGCCTCAGACACCACATCCCAAAGTGTGTGCTGTTTCCAGTACCATTTCAGTAAAGTAAAACTGATTTTGTGTACAGAGTTGGCCCTCGTGAGGCAAAAGTACGAGTTCTACACCTCAGATACCACCTCCTGATGTATGTGCTGCTTCTAGCACTATCTCAGTGAAATAGAACTGACTTGTGTACATAGAGTGGAGAAAGTAATGACAATGGCTTGCTGTATATGACTGCCATAGCATCCCGCCCTTCATTCCGAGATGGTTCAGCAGCAAGTCACGATGGGCAGATGGGTGAAATACCAATTGCACAAGCACTCGCTGATGCAATGGCTAATGATGATGCTTTGTTACAAAGTCGATCCAATACCTCTACTGCGACCTCTCATGCTCCGTTTGTCCCAGTCTCCAATATCCACAATACCACAGATACCCAAATGGACCCTTCTGCTTCGACCAGCTTGCGCATGTCTCCCTTTCCCCCGGTACCAAATACTTCCCATACCATAGATACCCTGTCTGCCCCAGCGCCTGATATTCCCAATATGCCAAGTCCTCTGCCTTTGATTTATACCGATCTTGTCCCTGACCCAGCGGCCTGCATCATGACTGCCACTATGGATGTAGATCGCCTACCTGCCCTTGTCCCCTCTCCGACTGGCACAGGTGGCTCCATAGGTGTGGTCATTCCGAATTCGCTTATCAGGGCAAGTGAGTCCATGGAAGTGGATCGTTGTCAGCCCATTTTCATCCCC
>JBBPJU010001391.1:0-12130 GCA_038088875.1 Austroboletus festivus | reverse complement strand
GCTCACTTCACTACTGTCGAAGAAAGGGCTCTTGAAATCACCTCTAGACATAAGAAAGGTAATACTACCTTCACCCCGACCTTCACTCCTTGCATGACCAAAGATCCCAATGCCATGGACATTGATCTTATAGCTCTGCCGAAGAAATTGACTGAAGAAGAGCGAGAAAGATGCAGAAAGGAAGGACAATGCTTCAAGTGTTATCAGAAAGGACATATGACTAAGGACTGTAAGATGAAATTCGAAAGAAAACCACCTGCAGTGCCACCCAAGGATATCAAAGTCATTGAATCAGGAATAGAAGAGGAAGGAGAACAAGTTGTAGAAAAGGTGGCGATGGATTTTTAGACAGGAGGATGAAAGCAACACATGTACCTCCTTCATCTCAACCATGTACAAGTATTAAAGCTATGTGAATCCCCATTCAACTTCTCCTTGCATCAGACATGGTCAAAGTCATCGCCACCTCTGCTCTAGTAGATTCTGGTGCCCAGATTTCCTGTATAGATTGGAATTTTGTCAGGAAACATCACCTCCCTCAACACTGACTATTCTCTCCTATCACTGTACAAAACGCCGATGCATCTTTAAACAAAGGAGGGTCAATCAATTTCACCACCACCCTATTTGTTAATGTCAACGAACTTCTGCGATGAACTACTTTTCACATCATGAACTGTGGAAAAGAAAACGTTATGCTCGGACTTCCTTGGTTGACAGAAACCAATCCAACAATCAACTGGAAGGAAAGGACTCTTCAGATAGCCCAAGAAACCAATCAATTGACTGAATTTGTAGCACTCCATAAGCAAACAAAAAGGGAAAAAGAGGAACTCTATACCAAGCGAAGATATCAAGAATTGCTTCAAAAACAAGTTTCTGTAGATGCCTTGATTGATGAACACCTCTTTGCCTATTTAGATCCTACCGAAGATGATGTTTTATGCTCACAGATCGCTTTGAGCAGATATATGTCACATCTAAGACCACTTCGATCTTTGTCCAGAACTATCCTAGCTAACCGACACTTCATTCCTAATCCCTTCTTAATCTGTGCAACCATGACCACCTCCACTCAACTAGCCATTGACAACAAGAAGAAAGAGGTGGTTCTACCGGATGCCTACTCCACTTATAAAGACATCTTCGCGGACGAAGATACTCCTCTTTCCCCCAGTCAAGATTGTGATCATGAAATCAACCTCACCAAAAGCTTTATCCCAAAGATTGGAAAACTATATCCTCTCACTGCCAAAGAACATAAGGCCCAAGATGAATTCCTAGATGAAAATTTGAAATCTGGGAAAATCTGTCCCTCCTCTTCCCCGCAAGCTGCTCCATTCTTCTTTGTCAAAAAGAAAGATGGAAAGTTACGACCCATCCAAGACTACAGATACCTTAATGATCACACCATTCAGGATGCTTACCTGCTCCCCTTGATCTCTGACTTATTGGATAAGCTAAAAGATGCCAAGATCTTTACCAAATTTGACATCCAATGGGGATATAACAACATCCGTATTAAAGAAGGACATCAATGGAAGGTGGCTTTTATCACCCACAGGGGACTTTTCGAACCTGTTGTAATGCCCTTGGGCCCAAAAAATGCCCCAGCTACCTTCCAATGATTTATGAACAAAGAGTTCAGAGATCTTATCACTGCTGGGAAAATTGTTATCTATATGAACAACATCCTCATCTTTTCCCGTAACCAACAGGATCATGACGAGATGACATGCCAGGTCCTCCAATGAATGAGAGAGTTAAATCTCTGTTTGCAATTACAGAAATGTCTCTTCAATACCTTGGAGGTCGACTACTTAGGAATGATTGTTAAACCAGGATCCCTAGCAATGGACCTGGTCAAACTTGACGGAATTGCCTCTTGGCCAGTACCTGCCAAAGTCAAAGATGTCCACTCCTTCCTGGGTTTTGCAAACTTTTACAGACAATTTATTCCTCATTACTCAGATATAGCTCGACCCCTTCTTGATCTTACAAAAAAGAACCAACAATGGGACTGATCTCCTGCATGCAACAGTGCATCCACCAACTTAAAAGAACTCTTCCTTTCACAACCTGTTTTACAGTTCCTGAACTCATCTGCCCCTTTTGCCATCGCTACAGATGCTTCTAAATACACTATGGGGAGTATTCTCCTCCAAACTGACTCCAATGGCGATTGGCACCCTTGTTCATACCTTTCCCAGACTTTTTCCCCTACCGAATGCAACTATGACATTTATGATCGAGAACTTCTTGCAGTCATCCGAGCCCTTAAAGCTTGGAGACATTACTTACTTGGTTCTTCTTTCCCTGTTCAAGTATTCACTGATCATAAAAATCTCTTATATTTTAAGCAATCACAGAACCTTAACCGCTGACAGGCTCACTGGCTTCTCGACCTTGCCAATTATGACCTCAAAATGATTCATGTCCCTGGCTCTCTCCTCTCCAGTCCTGATGCATTGTCTTATCATTCTGACCACTGCCCTGATGACTCCTCTGACAATTTCTCGGTCACTCTTCTCTCTTTGTAAACCTTATTGACTTCACCTTGCATGCCAGTATCACCTCTCTATCCTCTTCCAACCTGTTAGTTTAAAAAACCATTTCAAACCTATCCAACACCCCTTCTGCTCTCCATACTTGCCTCATGGACTGGAAGTATGAGGATGACATCCTCACATATCGTAATCACATCTATATTTCTCCTTCTCTCCGATGTGACATAGTCTCACAATATCATGATCACCCCTCTGCCGGCCACCCTGGTTTCCTTAAAACTCACCAACTAGTATCTGCTGATTTCTGGTGGCCAGGCCTAGCCTCTTTCGTTCATCAATTTGTCGCTGGTTGTGCTCTTTGCCAGGCCAATAAATCCAATACCTACCCAACCACCCTGCCTCTTTCTCCTATAAAATCATCTTGCACTCACCCTTTCCAACAAATTTCCTATGACCTCATTACCAATCTCCCTCTTTCTGCTGGCTTTGACTCTCTCTTTTGGTCATGGTCAACCATGGGCTTACAAAGGGGGTAATTCTCTGCCCAACAAAGAAAACCGTCACTGCAGAGGGTATAGCCACTCTATTCTTTCACAAAGTTTACAAAAGATTCGGTTTATATGACAAAATCATCTCTGACAGAGGACCACAGTTTGCATCCTCCTTTGTGAAAGAATTAGGAAAATTGTTAAAGTATAATCTTGCCCTGTCCACTGCTTACCACCCTCAGACAGACGGTGAAATGGAGAGAGTTAATCAAGAAATAGAGACATATCTCTGCATTGTGTGTGATAACCACCCCTCAAATTGGACAGAATATATCTCCACTGTCAAATTTACTCATAACCGTCATCCTCACTCTGTTACAGGGAAATCCCCATTCTACCTAATGATGGGCTATGAACCTCTGGCCCTTCCAACTATTCTCCCACAAAGTAAAGTTCCCACTGTAGAAGAGCGAGTCAAGAAACTATTGGCTGCACGAAAAGAAGCCTTAGTGGCTTATGAACTGGCCAGATAACTGATGACTGTGTGTTCAAGGAAAGCTTTTACACCATTCACTAAAGGAGATAAGGTTTGGCTAGAAGCCCATAATCTAAAAAGGAACATAGATAACCTGAAGTTTGCGCCCAAGAGAGAAGGACCCTTTACCATTGTCCAGGTGTTATCTCCTATCTCTTACCAATTACGTCTCCCAAGTACCTGAAAAATTCACCCTGTCTTCCACGCCTCTCTTCTAACTCCTTATCACGAAAATGCTGTCTATGAAAAGAACTTCCCTAAACCACCTCTGGAGCTAATAGAAGGAGAAGAGGAATATGAAATAGAAAAGATAATATGTCATTGCGGAACTCCATCAAACTGTTCCTATCTGATCTGATGGAAAGGATATTCTGCTGAAGAAGACTTATGGGTCCCAGAGCAGGATATGAAAAATGCAAAGTCCACTTTAAAAGAATATAAAAACCATCACTCCTCTTGTGCATCTCCTTAGCTTCTACCTCCATTGACACTACCACCCTTCAGATTTCTCTACTATGAAATGTCTTCTATCACTTCTGTCTCTTCTTTCATTGACACTCCTGCTTTAACTCCTACCCATCCCGTCACTCCCCTTGTTACCCTTGATGCTATTGCTGCTACCGCCGCCAACATCTCTGTCACCAGTATGCTCCCACCAGGCATACCCTATCCTCCCATGCATGCTGAACCCATGACCAATCTCCTTCTTGAAAAGGCATGCAGAGAACAAGTTTACACAGAGATCCTCCATCATCCTGGACACATCCTAGCCATTAATGATCTTCTCCACCCCCACTCAGCGCTTAATAATCTTTTTATGGCCCATTTAGGATGTGGAACCCTCGAAACAATGAGTAGAACCATGACCTCAAACGCCCATGTGGGGCTCTTTACCTCAAAGCTACGACGAATTGGAATGGATATCCAACATCTTATTGAAGACGCTATGCACCAATTGGATATGACCCATATGTTAGAACAAGTTGAGGAAGTCACTAAAGAGAAAGGTGAATGACATACCATGTATCTTGATGCCACCACTCCTTCTGCCTCTTCATCATCTCTTACCCCTGAAGAACAAGCCTTGATGGATCGTGTCGAAGCTTGGTGGTCCAGCGGTGATCATACATTATCTCTATCACCACACCACCCCTGCTATCATGAAGCCTGTTTCTCCTGCCATCATCTGGGCCATCTCAGGGTAGACTGTATCTTCTATCAATGTGCTCACTGCCTTAAATGGCATCCAGGTCATACCCAGCATTCTTGTCCTCTTTGTCGTCACACTCCATCCCAATCATCATCCTTATCATCCATATCATTCTTCTCTCATCGTGCTACTACCTATTTTATCTTACCAGTTCCACCTCCTCCTGGAATCCCTTTCCCTCACCAAAGTATGGGATGAGGCTGTCCCAGGAGATCTCCTCCTCATCCTCATTCTCCTCGTCCTCAGTCAGATGGGTCCCTCATTAATATGTATGACCCCATCACAGAATCCAACATGATGGGAGATGTCTGTGACATCTAGAAGGAGAATAAACTGGCTGCTGTGCGCTGACTCCTCTGATGTCTCTCGCAGTGGCTTTGAGTATACAAAGGGGGTAATATTACAATTTATTTCCATTTTGCATATAACTATTGTACCGACTCTAGCCTTTCTCTTTTCCGCTTGGATAATTCTATTAGGATAAGTCCAATTCACTTTCAGACTGAGTTATACTCTTTTATTCCTGCTTATTCATTTATGTTTAGTAATTGGCCTGATTACTCAGTTGCTATTCGTCATCATGAGTCATTTTCTTACCTTCTGACTCATCGATAATTCCTTGATGTTCTGTAGCATTCTATATGACTTATTTATGGACAGTCTCATTTTTTCTATTCAAGGCAGTATTTCCACACTGCCTCTCATTCCCCTTCACTATATAAGCCTGTCTGTTCGCTGCCATGTACCTTAGTCTAGTTCTCCCTTACAATCACATCTTGTGTGCTTGTCCCTTTGTCAGACTCCTGAGCATTCTCTTCCACTCAGCCTCCCTGACCATAGTCTTCGTCCTACTCTGAGTGGATGCTTCATTTCTTGATCTTTTCGAATGTTCACTAGACAACACTCTTTACAGCCAATCAGTCCTTTGACCTATAAGGGCTACACTTGAACTTATACAGTACAAGTGTAACACTAACCAATATATATCTGTAAATACTAGGACCACTTCTATTTTCTGGGCATCACAACTTGCTGGATGCATTGCTAACTCCTAGATTCTAGGGTCACAGCTTGGCTTGCCAGATTGGATTGGGTCCAGCCCTGGGCTGGAAATGTTACAATCACCAATCATGACTACCTAGGTCACAGGAAGGATTGTCACTGTACCACCTGTTGGTTATGGATGGGGAATAGATACAATGTAGACGAACTGGATCCGCCATTGGAGGAGGAGCCAGCTTGGCCTACAGTGGACAAGTGGAATAACTAGTGGGTGAAAAGTTTGTCGACAGACCCTTTATTTTCCTTCTTGATATCCAAAAGCTGAGTTCTATTTTTCCACCTCAGTATTGGAGATGCTTTAGGTCATTGATCTCTTTAGATCTTCTATCAACAACCTCTCCATTGATGTACCAATATTTCAGTTCTTCTGATGAAAGCCTCATTGTCTTATCTCCCACTTCTCCAATCCAGTATGTCAGGCATCATTGCCCTCTTTTCATTTACCATATTCTCAGACTATCTCATTCCTTTGCCTCATGTGAGGTGTAGCATTTGTGGATCGCGATCTGCAGTGCTTCTTCCTTTCCATATATGATCTATACCACAGGGGATCACTATAAATATGGTAGCCATCTGTACTTGTAGCCTCAGCTAGATCTACACAATCACAAGTGTGGTGTCTAGTTTCCTCAGTGTAAAAGAGTTACTGCAGCAAACTTCCCTCAGGATCTCTATTAGTCTTCGCACTACTATCGAGTGTGTGCTGCAATAAAGAATCAGACTAGGTGTCATGCTTGTCCAGTGTAACAGGAAAACCTCCTTTAGGTTTTTGCCCATCCTATCACCTCTTCCTCTTCTCTCTCTCACACTGTCATCTCAACATAGAGTGAGCACAGTTTTATGGCTGTGCATTGATAAGCAAGTTTAAAAATCTACACTCATGTAGATTTGAGCACTGAGTGCATTGGGCAGACAGGCAGTTTCAATCATGTGAAAGGTCTTGTCAGAGGGCTTATCCACTGCCCTAACTGCCCTTGAGTGTGATCCACTGGAATGTGCCATAAGCATTAGCTGCATCCAAGTGACTTGGCATGTATATGCCTAGACCACCCTAGTGTGGGCTGCTCAGGGTTGGGTTACTACTGGGGAACCTTCCAATAGTACAACCAGGATAAGGGGCTCTCCTCACAGGGCTGGGATTTGATATATATATGGCACTCTGTATATAGTTCAAAATGGGTGCAGTGTTAGTGAGACTGTCTCCTAAGATAGGTGATGCTGACTAATCAGCAGCATTCAAATGCACAGCTGAGTGTATAAGTTAGTTTGGCCCTATGTGTGAAACAAAGCCCACAACTTGAAATCCCTCTTCCTTCAGTCCTGTGTTATAACAGATCTGTGTCCACTCTTGTCATCCCTCATGCCAGAAATAACCTCAAAGTTGCTGATGACCTGAGTAATGAGTTCACCTTGCATAATTTGAATAAGGATCTTGCCTCCAATTCTGAGTCTGAATCTGATGCCAATGAATCATCTGATTCTATGCCATCTGTCAGAACTGCTGGTCTCTCTGTGTTAGCACACTCTGACCCCACAAATGAGGAAATTCGCAAGGTCTGCTGCCTGCATATCAATACTAATGCTTACAAATGAATTTATATCATTTTCTAGGCACTAGTTGACTTTCAGAAGGATCTGGTGGCAATCCATGCTAAATTTCAGCAGCTGAAAACCCAGCTCTCCATTCATGGTGCTTGAGAGATTAAATGCTGTGGAAAGAAGGTAGCTAGTCTCATTGTAGCTGAGAAGGCAATTGAGCTTCAATATGACACCATCCATGTGCTTGGTCGCAAATACTCAATGATGTACTGCTTTTGAATCAATTCAGAGATATTTCCACTGACTGAAAATCTGAACATGGACTCTGAATGCACAGAATGCTGGATCTCTCCTAGGTTAATCGAGGATGGCATTAAGACCAAGCTGTTTAAGTTTGTCCCAATCAATCTGCAAAGTAATAAAGTATGATTACCATTTAATTTAACTAATAATACATACAAGTTCTGTGCCAGCATGCAAGCTATTCACTCTGAATCAGTCTCAGATGTGAAGTCCAATGGAGGAAGTATCTTTAGACTTAATCCAGACTTCTTTGTCCAATATTATTCTTAGTTTGATAAACCTTGATGCCATACCTTACTATTCAATGGCAAAGATGGCAAATATACCAAGTTTGTGCCAATCCTCTTCCCTAACCTAAAGAACATCCAGATGGATCAATTTTTGAAGACAGTTGTCCTTATTAAGGTAATTTTCATCATCATAGTCTTTGAATCAGTGCTGATAATCAAAAGTTACTCGAAGCCACACTTTTTGGAAAAGTGTCTCTTTCAGGCCAGCACACTCCAAGACTCAAGCTGAAGGCTCAAATTTGGAAGTTACAGTCCACAAGCACTAAAACAATTGCTACAGTGGCTATATTGGTATATTATAACACATTTGCTTTTAAATCTGTTGTGCTTATAACAGTACAAAGGCAATCTTTGTTCTTTCTGATGACCCAAATTTCTATCCAGTTGATGAGAAGATGAGCATCTCATTGCCAGGTCATTCATTCAGCAGGCATTGGATATTTCAAACTCCTCTCCAACTATGCAGCCCCTCCAAGGCCAAATTCACAACAAGTCAATGCAAGTCAAAACATTATTCAATACACCTATGAGTGGGCCCATTAATATTGACTGACAAAGAAATTTGATCTCATTGGTGCTGTGGTAGAAAATTCAAAGCGTCTATCAGTGATTGGGAGGGTTGGTATCCTGCATGCGCTTGGGGGCTTACTATCACGGGAAGCACTTTGAGGGGGGTTTGCATACCAGAATCAGTCCCACATACAGCATTTTCCTCCGTCCCAACTTCCGCTTTAGTGAGAAAAGGAGAGTCGGTTTGAGGTCTTCGTTCTTTACATTCTTCGTATCCTCTTCAAATGTGCCGGAAGAGCGGCATAAATCCAATGGTCTCCTTCCATGTGTTCAGAGCAGAGAGAAAAACATACCACGTATAACAAGAGTAGATAGATCGTTCTTCCCAGAAGCCGATGATGATACCGCTCCACTCGTGCTGAGAAATTTATTGAGAGACTTGGTTAGAGAACGTGGACAAGGCTCCCACACTAACATCTGGATAACGTCGAGGATCAGATGTCTGAGAGATGGTGCCTCGAGGAGGCTGTTAGTTGTCTTGCGCTGGTGGTAAATTATGTAAATGCATTGATAAAAGTTTGCAAAGGTTGGTTATCTGTGCGAACTCTATGTAGCTAAGCTACATTTCTTGAGGGAGAACGATGCACCAGGACTTCCAAGCATATCCTCATCTACGGTCTTGACCTCCACTTTGACAAAGGCAGTAGAGTTGGTTTGATGCCTTCCGTCGTTGCTGTCGATGCCATAGAGGTAATTGAACTGCTGCACGAGCGCGTCCTTGAAGTGGTGTCGGACGTCGGTGTGTTCGGTCGAGTTGCTGAGCCATCCTGCACGTTTGTACAGACCGGTAGGGAGGGAGGTAAGTAGATTTGATAGCCGCAAAGTTTGCGAAATATGTTTCGAGAAACAAGTGGAGGTTCTGTGGCGTTGTACGTGGAGGTAGGAGAGAGGGGTAGAGTGCTGTCATCCCCCGAGCTCATGGCTGGACACTTTTTTTGGAAATGAGAATCTTGAGCCGATGTAGCCGCCCTAACGAGGCTGAGACTAGCTCAACTGCAGCAAAGGCAACTGGCCATCATTATGTACACACTAATCATACATAGACCGAGATGAGTAGAGTGAGCGGATTCCTTACGGAGTGTCAACTTCCATAGCATTAGCCCTCTCAAATTTCGCTTCTATTCCCTGCAAAGAAATGAAATCAGTGCAAATATGTAGTATGTCAAAAAAATGCCTACCCGCAAGATTTCTTCTTCCTGGAATTCAAGATCATCCCCGCTACTCGGATCTAGCTGAACCCATCCGACTGGCGTCCATTGCTTTTTAGTGGGGAATCTAACCCTTGTTCCCCAATCAGCAGCAACCTTCTCAACATTTACATCTGGCCCCGCAAATACAAGTTTCCATTTGAGACCTTTAAGTTTTTCCTTCTCTTTACTTTTTGCCTTCATCATACGATTTCGCACATCCTGCATCCCTTCAAGGGGCGACTTGTGGTGAGAGCTGATAGTGACCTGAAATGCAAAAATGCCAGTATCGAGCACGAGGATACTGTCTATTCCTATGTAACCTGGCGGTGCAAGCCAGTAGTAGGGAGGTGTGTGCGTGCTGAGGGTGCCGAGAGTATTGGGGGGGAAGGCAATGTTTTCCGGTAACTGGATGATTTCGTCACCTCCGTTTAGCCAATTGCACTTCACTCGGCGCCTAGTAGAAAATAGTCCATGGAACAGGAGTTCATATATGACGCCAGCCGATCCACGCGTAGCTGGATTATTTATCAATGCGGTAAAAAAACTTTGCTGGACCGCTATTTTATGCCTTGCGAGCGCAGAACCCAATATTCTGGAGATGGTAAATGTTGGAATGACGTAGACATGCTTGAAATGGTCGTGCTCCAGTGGTTGGGTAACTGGTTGGATAAAAAAGAAGGGGGAGGATAGGTCGACAGTAATATCAAGTTTTTTTCCTCCTTCAAGAAATTTATTACAATCATTGACGACTTCGGTGGAACGAGCACGATAATTTTCCAACACTTCTGATAAATTTGTATCGCGGAATCTGAGAAGTATCCGTGGAATGCCGCCAATGATGCTCATGAGACTCTTCAGGTCCTCGATCTCTTGATCACCATATCCTTTTAATTTGCTGTACAAATCTCATAAGCTCTTGTAGGAACAAAGACTGATCACATACCCCAGGTCGACAATTTCTGTCTCGGACCAAACATCCATAATATACTGGCCAGTGTCGTATTGCTTGCTCCATTCCTTCCAACGGTCCCGTCTCGGCGAGGTCGTCTGGAAAGTTCGGACATTGGACGAGGGGATGAGGGCCGCAGGCGGAATTTTAACATGCCCGTTCGAGTCGGAGAATGCCCACACTGTGACCCCAGGTTCGGGCGCCAACTTTTGAGAGATAGCATAGACATTCGCCGTGGCTTTCTCAAAAAGCACATAGTAATCTTCGCCAACTGGATTTTGAATGGCGACAGGACGGTGTTGCGCAATGCGTTCGACAAGTGCGTACAAAATAAACATGGTTTTCCCTGCGACCGTAAGTCATAGAGGTTGAAAATCCATGTTAGACGTACCGATACCCGGCTGGCCAGTAATAAACGCGCCTCTTCTGTATCTGTAGAATACTCGGCGCTGCGCACGGTCGTGCTCTGAATACTCGGTTTGTAAGATTCTCATCGCAGTGCGGTACTCTTCTCGTATGAGTATCTTGGGCGTGTCTGAAATTATCGGGAAAAAGGTCTCGAAAGCAGAAAAGTAGATTCCAAGATCGATGTATTGGAAACCCAAGGGATGCTGTTTCACAACAACCTCACGGTTGCCCCAGACGGCCTTCGAGAATTTTTGAAGCATTGAAAGATGATAGTCTGATAGCATGACGGTAAACAAAGGGATGGAAGCTGCTAGACAAGACGCTGGCAGGATATGATGATGTAACACGCTGGGTAAATACCCGCAAACACATTGCGCATAGACATTGTTAGGGGAGTGTGATAAATTATTTGTCTCCCCCATACTGGAGTACATATCATGACAATATGTTCTCATCAAACTGTTGGCATCCCATGTTCAAACACATACCATCAAATTGACAAAAATCTGTTCTAGTTGTACATTTTGATATATATATTTTCCACATACAGTTGACAATCTCATAACATATAATATAGGGAGCTGCATGAAACATATACATTATGAGAGAGAAATATGCAGTACCATAAAATTTGCATGGGTACCAGGGCTGTGCCATAGATAAGGTGGTAGTAAACTACTAGGTACAAGTGAAACCATATGAAGTCAATGCAATTCACTTGACACTTTGGATCTGGTCACAATGAAGTTGGATACAAAAAGCATGAAGAATTGACTGAGAAACTCAGTGGAAGAGTCTGCACCTGCATAGGAGACATAACTGACTTCAAGCTTCTCTATCATGGCAATTAGTTCAAATGTTGTCAGTTCCGTGTCATCAGCAAGTTCTTCACCATCCAAATCTAAATCATCATCAATTGCATCTTTCTGAATGGTTTCTTGCTGATGGACTTCAGCAATAATCTCAGCATTATCTGAGAATGTCTTTGTGCCTGTACCAATGTAGGGAACACTCAGAGGAGAACAGCAGCAGCACAGAGTGTGACAAATGTGCATTGTTAGATGGGAGAAAAAAATGAT
>JBBPJU010001390.1:0-12136 GCA_038088875.1 Austroboletus festivus | reverse complement strand
GTCGCTTAGGCTTTTCCGTTATAGTTTAGTTCCTCGCTTATTCCTATGCTGTTCCGGGGCCCCTTGGCTCCGGGATATGACCCTTACATTTTGCACAGACTTTACTCTGCCTTCGGCATTCTGTTTTTCTTTTGTTCCGGACATTCTTACATACTTCCCGCTCCGTATATAAACTCTGCTACCTCCTGTATGTTTTCTGAGTTCGTATATCGAATTCGTCCACCCTCCTGTTCACTCGTCCGAGCACCTCTGTTCCCATCTCCGATCTACGATCCCCGAGGACGGACTTGTCAAGAGCACGACACATAAGTCTTGTGCTGAAGTCCTCACCCATCCATTATCATAAGTACTTCCGTTACAATCTCCGTCCGGACTACGGTCCACCTCTACCCTAACCCTC
Organism: Austroboletus festivus; assembly: GCA_038088875.1. NCBI lineage: Eukaryota > Fungi > Basidiomycota > Agaricomycetes > Boletales > Boletaceae > Austroboletus > Austroboletus festivus. Next base: position 11,736 of record JBBPJU010001390.1, on the reverse strand, counting down.
TTGCAATTACCCTTCAGCCCCGGAACTCCTCGGAGAACAATCTGGAGGATCAGGACTTGACACTGAGCTGATCAGTAGAATTCTTGGTGGCTTTAAGATGGTGATAGAACATTGCCTCAAATACGAGAGTCAGAAGGCAATTACAGAAGGCCTGGCAAATGCATATAAGCCTTTTAGAATTGCTTGAGGGCTCATTGGATGTATGCCAATGCATGCCAGGATGCAAGTAGTTGCCCCAGGCAAAGTAGAAATACTTGGACTCTGTTATATGCATGTGTCTGAAAGTACTTGACAGTCTTATTGCAGTACTTATCTTATCACATGCTTTCTTGTCCTAACCACATGATCATTAATTGATTATGGGCTTCAACAACTGTATCTGCATCGCAATTCCACTCAAGCACATTGATGATATATACATTTTTATCTATAACCCAAATTGGCTGGGTCCATATGTAAGTCCTGTGCTATTTTTTCCATTATTAAGTGCTTGACTCTAATAGACAGTTGAAATCAGATCTTCAAAGGTGTGAATCTGCTTTAGAGAATGGGCCAATACCTCCATTTCCCACCAACATATGGAGGACATGGCTGAGGCAACCTCAGGCAAGGATAAAGGCAAAAAAGTGCCTTATTGCAAGGTACATACTTTTGCACTTGATTATTTGCATAAGTTCACACACATTGTATTAGATAACAGTGCTACAGAGCCTAAGTCCAACTTGTACTATGAGTAGATGAAAACCCTGTCAGCTGCACCTGATAAGTTAAAGGTAAGTCCTATTACACATTCTAACATGACTATATATATACAGGAAAATAAGCCACCAACCACAAAGGAGGCAAAGGACTCCAAGCAGACTCTGGGGCACAAGAAAAGAAATGTATCCAGCAGCAGCAACACTGGCTGGTAAATACATGGTGGGTCAGGTTGGGATGGTGTAGAGTGCAGCATGCATAGTAGTATACAATATTCAATGCATTGTACTATATACATGGTCTTCACCAATGTTGTAAGGCATGGAATGGAGTATGCTATCATTGCCATGCATCACATATACCATTACATTTATGTGAGCAAATCTACTACCCTATGTAACTTTGTGTGCAAAATTGTCAGAAAATATTCGATCCAATCATCTTGATCATACCCAGTTACACCAGAACTGATCTGATTAGACCCAGTTTTCACTGGGGGTCAGGTATCATTTGTATCCCATGCTAGAACATTCATCTACATACTCATTTGCACATGAAAAAATATGCTTATTGGAGGGTAATGATTGATCCTGCCATAGTACAACATTGTTGTGCCCCATAGCAGTGGGTGGAAAAACAAAATCCAACCAATCCTAGTGACATCCCATTAAGCATATGGCAATATTCCATGGATTCAATCTGTGGAAAAAGCAAAACATGGCAACCAGTCATCTATTCTTTTCAAGGTTTCAGTTTAGGTTTTCATCTCCACACTATGCCAGGGCCAGATTCATCACTGAAAGTGCAGACAAAACATGTTGCACTTCTCAATGAAACTGTCAGTGGGTGCAAACATATCTGCAGGGTCTCTTCATCACTGCTGGCCTGTTGACAAGTGCCTGACATACATGGTCAATCATGGACTTGTTTATTCTTCCACTATATCAGAAAATCTGATGTGTCATTGCAATAACATAGCCTTGTAGTGGTATCATAATCATGATTATAATCAATGTTGCAGTTTTTGGAAGTCACAATATTATTGTGGCCTCATCGCAATGCTTTGACTCACCCTAGCCTCAAGTTATCCCTCATTCCCTCCATGCCTCCTATAAAGTGTATTATTTTCATCCACAGTTTACTCTATGTAGCTTTTTTTTTTTTTTTTCAGATGCCTGCAGACCACATGAAACTTGCTATATGCTCAATATGTGGCAAGTCCTTTCTAGCACCTAGTCTCTACCCACACCAATGAGCATGTGCTTGGAAAAACCAGAAATGTCAGGAAAACATAGTCCTCATCGAAAAAATCTCATAAGGTGTGTATAATTTTGCATTAGAAACCACTGACAACTAATTGTTCTACAACCAGGTTCTTCATTATCTCGGACTGATGTTGGACACAATGCAATGAGCATTAACTCACATACCATCTCATGTATTTTGGAAGGTTAGAATGACATATAGATGACCTTCATACTGATTGTGATCTGATGTAGGCAAAAATGCATAGGCATTTAACCCTCCAGTGGCTGACATCAATATGAGGCTGGAAATCAATAATGACAGGCCTAGTGTGCCCAATTGTAAGTTCAATCTACTTTGTACTACTTATATGTGACTGCATTTTGATTTAGACCCCCCTGAAGCACAGCTGGATGATATTCATGTCAAATATCATCCTTCCAGTGGTCAAGAAGTGCAAACCTTTGCATTTTCAAACTTCATCTGTGTATGAATGATGAACCTGCCTGAGTCTGATTTGTGTCTTGATCCATGGTATCTGTTCCACTTGCTACTCAACTTTGAGGTGGCAGAGCTTGTCATGGACACTGCACTTAACAAAGACCAAACTGAAAGGCTTATCAGATTACTGAAACATACATGCATATGTGTACCATGAAAGGTTCACAATTACCAACTATGCTGATTTACAAGGGTCTCTGGATGCCATTGGAACATGTCTCACCCCTGTATATATCTGAGTTGAGTTCTCATCTCCAATTGACATATTTCAAGGTAGTTCCAAACAACATCATACTCTGTTCAATACCAAAATGAGTCAGAGCCACAAGAGATTCACATCTGGTATTGGTTGCTCTGGGATTGGGCATGTGATCTTGTAAAGGATCCAGCAATTGGACCATACTGTGTTTTCAATGCACAACGTCTGTCCAAGTTTAATGGGACTTCATTTGTGTGATTCATCAATGAACTGTATACTGCTAATTCCTTCTGGGACCTTCAAGTATGTTTATGTCTATTCCTCAGCTCATCATGTACATATGTTAACAATATAATCTAACTCATTGTGCTCTATTGTCATTGGCAGAGCGGCCTTCCTGCTGATGGTAAAGTTCTTGGCTTTATACTTTATGCTGACAAGGCAAAGCTGTCATTATTTAAACACAAGAAAGGATATCCTGTTATTGCATGCTTTACCAACTTATCCACAGTGGTTCAGAATGGTAAAGGGCTCAGTGGCAGTAGAGTCGTCAGATGGTTACCTATCATAAGTGATCATTTCACTGCAAATCATGGGGCTAATAGTGTGATGCAATCTACAGGTATAGATCTGAGACACAAGGGATCTGTCTGATGTTCAGCTATCACTCAACAGTAGACAGGAGACTAAACTCAGGGATGGCAGATGAACCAAATACCACGTAGATTAAACGTAGATCTAGTTAAGGTTTCTACTGTACAGGGCAGTCATATTTATAGTGAATGGGAGAACAGCCATGATCATAAAAGGTGATCATGGGTAGGAGGGGGACTGTCCATAGGGTCAAGGGTTATACAGCGATAAGCATGGGTGGAGGAAGGGAAGATCACATGGGTGTAAGTAAATGTGATCAGAAAGGAAAGTAGTCCTGATAGAAAGGGAAGAGGAAAAGATAAGAGATAAGGGGATATCATACTGGTCAGGTAGGGCATGGATGTGATCACATCCATGCCTAATCCATCAGCCACTCTGGCGTGGGTGTTGTCTCCTTCAGTGGGACTGGTGGTGCTTGGAGATTCCACCATCCGGGAACTTGGGCTTCCTATTCAAGTTCCTCTCCCCAAGTAGCTCCTTCTGCCTCTCTGTTTCAAAATTGATATCTCCCATCTAAGTTCCCTCTATATGCAGCCATGGCAATGTTGGCATTGAGCCATGGTCTGTCCCCTTCAGAAGGAAAAGGGGTGGGCCTCTGCAGGTAGTCCACATGATGCATGACAAATAGCAACAATGAACAACCCAAAGGTAAAAGAGGAAAAGAGATAAACTGGAAAGTCTTCTTGGGCCAATTTCAAGGTGGTGGTTTGGCATAGGGGTTTTGAGGTACTCCTTAAGACAATTGCTGAGTATGCCAGCACTGGTTGTTGAATCAACTGCTGGGACAATCTTGCTCACTGATTATTTCCCAAAGTGGTTATTTTATCAGCTGACTATGAAGAACAGTATGTTTACACTTATGATACTAATATTTTTATATCTAACACAGCTACCTTATATCAGATGTATCATGGCACTTATTCAAGGTGTCATGTCAAAGTTTCTATGCCCTGTTTGCCTTATTCCACAGGATCAACTATCTAAATCTGGAAAAACAGGTCCATTTCAACAACGGTTACTTCAACAAGTGAGCAAAACTCTCTAATGTGCTCGAGAGGCAAGTTTCACAGAGAAACAAGATGTTAATATCAGCCAGTCTCATTGCCTTGAGTAAATAGCTTATTACTTATTATTCTATCCCAGAACTTATTCCACATTATGGTTTGTGCTGACTCCTACATGGCAATATGTTTTGATCATCTTCATTCCAATAGTGAAGGAATGTTTGGCAACCATCTATTTGGGGAATTCAAGGTAGTGATCAGTGCAATGGGATAAGCTGCTGCAGTCAAAGTTGAGAAAGCATATGTAGCTGCCTACTTCAATTGAATTGCTGATAATTAGATGATATTTAATTGGTGACAGATTTATGGTGATGCCATAGTGGAGGGGGCTGTACCACTTTGAACACATATTCGAAATGAAATTTAATGATGGAAGCAAAGAAGAAGATTTATCTATGGTGTGTTTTGATATTCCCATCTATATATTATTATGATGCTCAATATTTATTGTATTAATAGATCATTGTTTTTGCCAGCCATGGTGTTCTGATAGAGAGTGACAATTGAAATGGATACTTACTGCTGTGGTGCATCTATGCCTTTGTTGTGTTTGATATGTATATCACACTTGAGGTCCAGATTGAAGAAACCATTGAAAATGGCCAAGAAGTGCTAAACTCCCTTTCAGTGTTATTTAATGTATATGTTCAAATGTGATACTGGATTTACATGACTGATGCAGAATTATCAACAAATATATATCAAAAAGACAAAAGATAGGGAAAAGAATCCAAAAAGCTGGCAATTTCCAAAGAACCATACCCAAGAACATGTATTTGACAATATCCTTTTGAAAGGTGTAACATGCATGTACAATACAAAGTCTAACAAGAAGATGCATGGTCTACTGAAGCAGATATATCAATGGCAGTCCAACTTCAAGAACATTATGGAACAGGTCTGTCACACATTTCTCATCAATTTCTTGTCATTTATCCTACTCTATTGATATAGATTCTTTGTGTGGACCATGACCAGCTATCAGTTCAGTATATCCACTGCAAGATTGAAGAATTCAATGAGTACAAGGCATGGAATGGTACCAATACTGATTCCAACCCAGATGATCCCACTAATGGCAATGGTAATGGCAATATGATTACTGTCATACCTGATGAAGGGCTGCATGTTGTGGTTGGAGCTCAGCAGCCTGCAATATCATTTGAGACTGCTAAAGCATAATGCCATGATAATCCTGCATTTAAGCAGTTTCATATCAAACTAAACCAATTCTTCAATTATACACCTGTTGGATAGGCACTACTAGGTCATAGAGACATGCAAACTGTCCAGTTGACCACTCAAGATAAGATGTGTATTCTGATTCCTGTCTGCTGTATCTTATTAACCCATTTCAATATCTCAAAATAAATTTCATTCTAATCATATTAATAGATAATTGAGTATCAGTACATGAAGGTAAACTATGAATCAATGGTTGACTGGTGTGAATACACAGATCAACTGCAGTGCAGTCCATCATTTCATGGATGCTCTTAATATGACTGTGTCATCATCAAGACTACAAACAGTTTTATTTTCGGTCATCTTCTTCTGATCTTTGAATGTCTTGCTATCAAGAAGACTACATTAGCATTAGTCCATCCATATGATGTACCCATAGGGCAGTGCTCACACAAAGACAAGCATCTTGACCTTTTCCAACTCTGTGCCCATCCACACATATTGTCAGAAATCTTCTCTGTATGATACATCATTCATGGTGCCGCACTTGTGGAGGACAACACTTAACCGGGTGACTATTTGGTTATCAATACTGTTGATACTGACATGTTCCTTTGTATGCAAAAGATACATCAGGAAGCCAGCCACTACAGCTAATTTAAATCATCTACATGGTTATATTGACAGTACATACTGTAATTTTACTTTCTTATCTTGATTGTCAGTCTAATCTGGTGTGATTTTTCTACTGCTCTAGATCTACTCTTTGCCCTTTACCCTATCAAGAATACTTAATTGTATTTAGACTCAACCATCATTGTACTTTAATACAACAGTTCTCTAAATAGCACTATGCTATTCACTCCAAGAATCCTGGACTTATTTGGCAAGAAAGCAAGATGTCTCATCTTCTTCCACTGTAGCATTAGATGCTTTGGGATCAGTGATGTCCTTGACTATTCTGCTTGCTACCATGTGCATTGACCTGTATAAAGCCAATGTATTATTCTTAACCACAGAGACTGATGAGCAACCAATATCTAAGTCAAAGACAAACAATATTTCCCCCCGCTGCTCCCTATATTGCCATCTTTTTTACTCTGTCCTCATCATGCATTTTTCACATTTTTAATTCTGGCATTAAAGCTTATGCAAGATCATTGTTATTCAAATCAGGTCTAGGCCAAGCTATCTGGTCTATCCCCTACATGAGATTGGCCAATGTGAGTGTGCTCTCAGAAAAGCTCCAGAATAGTGTTTCTGGGTTGTCAAATTGCCTGCAGCATAATCTTAGACTCTTCTAGGATGTGTTCTCACAAAGACCAAGAGTGAAAATGATGTTCTTCACTTTAGGATTCCTCCAATGGCATAATATAGACAGTCAGCAATATGGACATGTGTCACCCTGTCTACAATACAGTTTTGCCACTGGGCATGAGGCTCTGTCTGCTTATGACATTGGTGACTTTGCTGGCAAGAAGTTTTCATCTGGATAGACTGTGCATCAGTAGAAGTCCCTTGGCAATTATACTGTGCAAATGGCTAGTTTAATTATGGATCTGCCTACACCACTGCCTAGTTAGTTCACTACCTTTACTAGCACACAGAATGACAAGGTGCTGACAAACTATCCAATCAGGCTTTGAGCTCTGCCATGCTAAGCTGAAATGTAAATTCTACTGCTTGCCACTGAACCCTGCATGCTAACTCCTTGATGCAGCAGGTCACAATGAGGTTGTGATATTAGTGCCTCTTGTCTGTTTTCTCCATTTGATATATGGTGGCCTGCAGCAGTTGTTAAATACTGCAGTGATGGTGAGTCATAACTTGTTGAGTCCCTCCAGCTCTGACTTCCCACACATCTACTTACTAGCACTTTCTATGTCCACCATATTAGGCTGTTCATTGAATGTCCTTGCTGATCTCAATGATGATGAGCCATTGGTTAATGTCCATTTTGGCCAGTCAAATGTGGGGAAACTCAAACAGGACCAGGTGAGAGTATTGCTTTATTCTATTTTATTATATTGTTCAAATGATTTTCTAGGCATTAAGACAAGCACAGCTTGAACTAGATGCCATAAAAGAGCAATGCCAAACCTTACAAGAGAGGGTTTGAATTACTAAGGCCAATAAACCACGCAAGTTGGCCAAGCCTGTTGTACCTGATATTCTCAGCACCTTTGATCAGGAGATTCAGATGCTTGCCAAGAAGTTTGGAGTGCTGGCAGAAATGTTTCCACCATTGTCAGACATTCTCAGTCATCCATTGATGCCTGGTGTGTCAAGTGTGTCACCTGCATCCCAGGAAATGGTTAGAAAACTCTAGTATGCATCTCCACTTGCTGGAGAAGCTGCTATTCTTGCCAAGCTTGACTCAATGCTGCCACCACACATACAAAACATCTGAACATCTAACCACTTTGTAGATCAGGTATATATTTACATTATGGTCATTCAGTATCTAACTATGCATTTCCTTGCATACAGTTTACTACCCACATTGCAAGCAGCCAGTCAAGTGAGTTACATAAGCTCCACAGCATTTCTGGCAACATATTCAAGCTTCCTAGCAACTACTTTGCCTATAATATAGCTGCTCAGCATCTCAAATTTCCAGAAGTCTGCAAGTTGCTTGGAATCTCACACAATGCCTCCAAACCCAAATACCCAGCATTCCCACCACTTCTATACCTGGACTCAAAACCTGATCATCTCAAACCATTCTCAAATTGGGAGCTTCTCACATCAGTATGTTTGCTGCACCTGGTGGATCATGATAATTTGTTGACAACATACTAATCTTTTTTCTTCAAGATCCTTCAAGTAGTTTTTTGGGGCTGGACTGTACTCACACATGAGGCTACAAGAAGGTCTGGTGGCAGGGCAAACAGCACATTGTGGGGCATTACTGCATGTATGCCAGGCTCCTTGGCATGGGCAGCCATAATTGTAAGGCATTTTGGTTAATAATAGCACTTTTACTAACTTGGAATCGATAGGCAATTTTTATCATTTCACCTGACACTCAATTTCCCAAGGATGGAGTTGATGCCATATCTGAAATTCATTATCAGAAGCTTTTCACTCAGTATAAGCACCTCTTCATCACTCAGTGGGAAACTCCATATCTTGCTGACCTTGTCAATAGAATCAATTAACATATCTTTGTGTCATATCCCAGATTCCTACTTAGCCCCACTTCAATACTTCAGATCAACTCTGGTCCATTCCTTCCTTTATCTCACTCTTTCTTTCTCCATTCCATTTCTACTCTGTTCCATGTTACTCCATTACTACTCTGCTTCATTTCCTTTTATAGTACTATATTGAACCCTTTCATTGTTACAATAATCTTCACCACATACAATGTTTCGCTACATATCACTGCCTCCTTTGACAGCTCACATTAGCCCTGTGTTTGCTACATATTGCATTCCCTTTGTTTTCCCTGAATTCTTACTTAGTCATCTACCTCTGCTATAGTATAAAAACTTGCCCCCTCTGTCTGTAGATACCTTAGTTCAAATATCAACTTAACTTCACACTCTCTTCTATTAAGACTGAATTCGATGCTCTTCATCCGGTTTGTCCTCTGTTTGACTCTGAGCCTTGATGGCTCTACTCTGACTATCTCTGACCCCTCTGGCCATATCTCTGCCCCCCCAAAATTCAGGGCACTAGACTCTGTGTAAGGGTGCACCACACAAGGTGAAGCCAAGCCCCATTTGACTAACTCAATTCTGGAGCATCTGGAGTTCACTTCCAGATGCTTCACTGCTAGTTTAACACTTTGGCAAAAGTAATGTGCATACCCAAGTCACAGGCCATGGATCCATGAGCAATGAAGATCTCACTGCTGATATTGATGCTACCATGGTGGCTATGGCCATGGCAGTTCCTAACAAGGCTGTTGATGCACTGCCAGAGATCACTGATCTGCTCAATGCTGGCTTGGTGGTAGTATCTGATAATCATGATTCTATTGCAACAGGCTCAGTATCCACACTAACATCTCAAGATTCAGATACTGGAGTTATTGTGGAGGATTTTAATAATCACACACAGAACAATGGAGTTTTGAATGGTAATATAGCTGATGTCATTCCTTCTGTTTCTATTAGAGGGCATGGCAAGGGTCATCACAGTAAAAGTGGCAGGCAGGCTAGTGGCAATGTGGCAGTAGCTGCTACTCATTCACATTGTGTGGCCAATGTCTGAGTCCAATGACATGTAACCAGCCATTGAATACATTCAAGCCTTAGCTAGTTCCTATTATTCATTTGTTTATATCAAATGATGTTATTGCTATTCTCATGGTGCCAGATATCTGAAAGATGAAATTCTGATCTAAGTCCAATTCAAGTACCATAATACTCAATATATTTAACCAAGTATAATAATATACATTGGCCACATAGCCTAATGGTTAACAACAGTGAGTAATATGATCTAATTACATTAAGCTGTAATAACCAGACTGCCGCGCTTAGCCACTAAGCCAAAAGGCAGAGATACTAAATCAGTATCATTCAGTATCATAGGCAGTATATGTAGTAGATACTGGGATCTGCATAAGCCAGAGTGCTTACACCCTCCCACAGTTTGGATCAGAACTCTCCTTCCAGAGCTGCCCCAGATTGCTGGGCTCTAGCAGTTTGTATAGGATTTTGTCCATATTTAGGAAGATACATATCATCTACCCCAAGGTTATTAGCCTTGCAACTTGCCCAGAGCCAGGTTCAAACTCCCAGCCCCTGCAAGCCGTACTGATTCAGTATGTGTAATAACTGGACCACCACACATTGTTACGCTGGACAAGCGTAATGACTAGTCTGATCCTTTATCGCAGCGCACACTCGATAGTAGTGCGAAGACTAATAGAAATCCTAGGGAATCGCTACAGTGACTCTTTCACACTGAGGAAACTAGACACTGCGCTTGTGATTGCGAAGATCTAGCTGAGGCTACAAGTACAAATGGCTACCGTATTTATAGTGATCCCCTAAGGTATAGATCCTATATATGGAAGGGAAGAGGCACTGCAGATCAAGATCCACAAATGCTGCACCTCACATGAGGCAAAGAACGAGGTAGTCCGAGAATGGAATAACAGAAAAAGGAGGGGATGATGCCCGACATACTGATAAGAGATAAAGCAATGCGGCCTCCATCAGGAGAGCCGAAATATTGGTACATCAATGGCGAGGTCGTTGATAGAAGATCTGAAGCAGATCAACGATCTAAAATGTCCCCAATACTGAGGCGGAAAAGTGAACTCAGCTTTTGGGTATCAAAAGGAAAAATAGTCGTCTGTCGTTGCAACTTTCAGCCCACCCCTACATCCACTCATCAGCCTGTGGCCAGGCCGGCTCTTCCTCGGGTGGGGGATCTAGTTCATCGACATCGTATCTGTTCCCCATCCATAACCAACAAGTTGTACAATGGCAGTCCTTCCGATGACCCAGGCAATCCCAGTCAGAGATCGTAACACACATAGCCACTAAGCCAAAAGGCAGAGATACTGAATCAGTATCATTCAGTATCACAGGCGGTATATGTAGTAGATACTGGGATCTGCGTAAGCCGGAGTGCTTACATAAGCCAAGCTAATTCTAATGCTCAAGTTCAAATCCTGGTCTTAACATCAATAAAATTAAATTGTGATTGGCTACTGTTCCCTTTCCATTAATGTTAACATTGAATTGAGTTCCAAACTGATCACCTGCCTTGTCTCAATGGCTTCCACACCACTGAGGTGGGCATTATAACAATTTTCTTTACCCCTATTGTTACCATTACCATTGCACGGTGATGCTATCTCAATTGGCATTATCCAACTTATAATCTTACTGATGATATCATTCATTTATAATAATAATTTAATCACAATACTATTTAAATGACAATTGTAATAGCTATAGTAATCATGGTTGCAATCGTGATTGCAATACCATCCAAATCTGATCACTTGCATTACAATGATGATGTAATCTGCATGTACTATTTTGGCATTACAATGCCTTGCAATGCATTGAAATACATTTTCTAAATTTCCGACATAGGTCAGTGGTCACCGGTCATGGCGCTCGGAACAACGGCTCGTTCGGTCTATAGGCTCACCCCGGGCCGTTCTCCTTGCACAACACGAGTCCACGTACCATGTACCCACATCAGTGATGTGAGGAG
>JBBPJU010001389.1:0-12137 GCA_038088875.1 Austroboletus festivus | reverse complement strand
TATCGTGGCTAACCAGATCCCCCCACTCCTGCATCACAGCCCTAGTGGAAGGAATCCTTGTACCCCCTCACCACATTCCATCACATCTCCAGAGTCATCTGATGACAGACAAGGAACTCTCCTAGTCCCACCTCTCCTCCAGGACTGAATCACCAGCCCTCCTATTCTAGCTCAACAACTGGCACCTGCAGTCCCTTACCTAGCTATGCAGTGTCGACAATGCAAGGGAACTGATCACACCATCACCACTTGCAGAAACTATACCTGTCACACATCATGTGGACTATTCGCAGAGGGCCACCCCTTTTCCCTCTGATGGGGATAGACCCTGGCTCAATGCCAACATCACCATGGCTGCCTATGGAGGGAATCCCAATGGACAACACCAGTTCTGGAATGGAGAGGCAGAAGGAGCCACCTGGGGAGAGGTGTTAGAACAGGAGGCACAAGTGCCTGGCTGGTGGAACATGCAGGCAACACCTGCACAGCTGGAGGAGACCACATCCATGCCAGAGTGGCCCACTGATCCCACATGGATGTGATGCATCCATGCCCAGATCTCATTGTATGTACTCAATCTACTCCTTATCTAAGATTCTTTCTGGACTATATTTCCATTGTGATCTCACCCTTACACTGGTGTGATCTTATCCATTCCCCCCATCTTCCTCTACCTATGTTTAGCTATGTATAACCCTTCACCCTGAGGACAGTCCCCTACCTATCTATGACTGCCCCTTTATGGTCATATCATTTCTCCATCCCCTATAAATATGACTGCTCTGTACAGTAAATTCCTTAACTAGATCTATGTTTAATCTACATGGTATTTGGTTTAATCGGCTCCCCCTTATCAGTGAAGGTCGCCGTCAGACTTAAGCCTATCCCAGACTTCTACCAGTCTACTGTCTACTGTTGAGTGACAGCTGAACACTAGGGATTCTTTGTGTCTCAAGATCTATATCTGTAGATCGCGTCACAATACCTGCCCCTACTGCCACCTCACTACTCCAGGACATGGCCCTCACAGATGTCCTTTCTGACCATGCTCCCCAGGGTCAGAGAATAAGGACAGATCTATGGCATGAATTGGGGTTTCAGCCATATAACAGAGGTAATGTTATGATCACTGATTGTAACTATCTTGGTCATAGGAAGGATTGTTTCTATACTACTTACTGGTTATGAATGGGGAATGAATACAATGTCAATGAACTAGACCCAGCATTAGAGGAGGAGCCAGCCTGGCCTACTGCTGATGAGTGGAACAACTAGTAGGTAGAAAGTTGTTTCATGGACCCTTATTTTTCCTTTTGATACCCAAAAGCTGAGTTCCCTTTTTCTGCCTTAGTATTGAGAATGCTTTATGATATGGAACACAGGACACAGAGTCCAAGTCATTTGGCAATGACCCGATCTATTACTCCTAGATTTGGTCCATACTGGACACAAACGGAGAGGATGGCTTGTCTAGCATTGATGAACTCAGTAGACAAGAGGAGACACAAGGCTAGTACCTGTTGTACAAGGATTCTCTTGAGAAGAGGTAATTTGTCCACCTTCTTCAAGGTACAGCTTCGACTCCATGTAGGATTGCATAGAATCTAACTAAGGAACACCAGTAATGTACATAGGCACTTATATACCAAATGGAGTAGTGGTGGGAAAGTATTCCCCTATCTATCAGGGGAAGACTGTCATCCTCGTAATGGGAATGTAGAATGGAAATGCATCCATTAGAACATATCCGAAATATAACCCACATTGCTTATGGATAAAAAGAGAAAGGCGATGTGGGGGTTCCCCTCCCTGTTCAGAGGAGTTCCAAAACTCTAAATAAGTTTGAGGAAATAGATCACATAAGTCTGCTCAGATAATACTAGAAGGTAAAACCAGACCGGTATATGCTGTGTGGAGCAGGAAATGGGTGGTCTCAGTAACTGTGGATAACTAAAGTGTTAGCAGACTAAACAGGGGTGAACTGGAACCTTGAACTCCAAAAGGGATTAACTGAAATAGGAAAGGAAAGAGAAAAGGAATATGTCCATATGAAGTGCCCTCTCTCCTTGTGTCAACAGAAGGGAAATGGATCCCTGTTCCTCCAGAAGAAATCTGCAACTTCCTCCATGTCCCAGGTAAACCACTCCTCTTGTCCTGGAGGGATGTTCTCCTGGTTTCCTGGCAAAGGTGGACTTCCATTCCAGAACTCCAAGGATTCCCCCCATGTCGCCCTCCTAGAGAAATCATCATCTAACCCCATCATTCCCCCATTAAAGAAGAAAAAAGATGGTGTGTCCAGTGGCTCTGGGTAGGGAGTAGAAGGCTGTCACCATCGTTCCATAACATTACCTCCCTCCTCCGGATAGAGTGGATGATTCCATTCATCCATCAATTCTTTCATCCCCTGTAAGACCTCTGATAAGGGGGCAGTCGGTGCTGGCATGACCAGGTTTGGGTATATGACAGTGGGGGCAGGAATAAAAGGGGCAGGCCCAATAGAGGTGGTTTCCTCCGCAGTCAGGGCAGGTGGTGGTGAGGGGGGTGGAGAGACTGGGGCATCGAAATGGGGGGTGGCCGGGGGAGCATCTTGAACAGATGGGGCAGATGGTGTGGGGACACTCCCAGATGTTGGCATGTCCGTACTGGCACTGTACATAGTGGAAGTCAGTACTAATGTCATTATCCTCAGGAACATTCTGGGATAATGGGAGTAGACCCCTATAGACTGCTGGGGGAGAGGAAATCCTTCATAGAAGGTTGCCTTCAGGTGTAGAAGTCGAGAGGGTGATCAGGACTAGGGGATCTGTGTTATGGTAGTTTGCTCTGAGGGCAGGATCGGTGTTCCCCTCCAGGTCAAGCAGACTGGGGAGTATGGGAGGGGTTGGGGTAGCAGAGTTGTCATCATTGAAGGGAGGAGTATCTCCTCCATGTGTGCCTGTTTCTCTCCTGAGATTTGAGAGAGAAGAGTCGGCATCTGAGTAGCTCCCTCAGTTCTTCAGCTACTTCTGTTGAGATGGAGTACAAGGCCTCAGTTTTGAAGGACTCTGCCTTGAATTCGGGGGGCGAGGGGTTCGATGAGGTCTCAGATGATGGGGTGGACTGGGAGGAGTGGAAGTTCATTGATGATAGTGATGAACCCCATCTCATGAAGACACTGCCCCAAGAGGACCCTAAGGTAGATGAAGTGAGAGGTGAGGATGGGGTGTTGTACTTCTGAGAATGGGCTGACATAGTGTTGTTGATCAATGTAACGGGGGGTGTTGCGGGAGGAGGCGATATTGGTGTACACTTCATAGGCATTGATAAGGGTTTTTAAATGAGCAATAAAGGGGGAATGTTGTCAGCAAAAGAGCCAATCAGCAATGAAGGGAGATGTTATGAGATTGTGATATAAATAGCCTCTTTCTAAACAAGGAATGGAGTTTAAGTTGTAGGCATCCCCTACTTTGGCAAGCAGGGGGGACATGGTGGATTCCAAACTGAAAGGGGATTGTTGAACAATGGCACTAGTACCCATTCTTGGCGTGCCAGTGATAGGGACAGGAGTTGATTTGGCAGTAATACCAGTGTTTCCTGATGTGCTTATCAAGAAAGTGGGCTCTCTTTTCCTTTATTGTTCTTAACTTTCCTTTGTATTCCACAGTTTTGGTTTCAGCAGGGATGAATTCAGTATGCCAGTGACCATAGCATTTATCCTGGAAAGTGGGTTGGGTTGGGTAAACCATTGATAGACTATTCCGTGATTCGGTGGGCTCTCTTATATTGGGAAAGGGTTTCATTGGAATGGGTGAAGTTAGTCTCTGGCTCCCAAGTATTTTCTGAATGAGGGTAATTTTTCCATTTTACCAGATATGAGAGGTTCCCAGCATTTCCTTTATGAGACAAGATTTGTTCGATCTCGTACTCTGGTTCATCTTCCAGGGGAATTGGGGTGTCAGCAGTAGTAGGGCCGTATTTGTCTGTTTGTTCGAAAGGAGAAAGAAGCGATGCATGGAATACGTTATGGATTTTCCAGTGGCTTGGTAACTTTAGTTCAAATGTCACGGGGTTTATGCTTTGGATTATTTTGAATGGCCCCTCTCGTTTTGGGATTAGCTTTCAGTGTTCCCCTTTTGTTTTTAGGTTTTTTGTGGAGAGCCAGACAAGCTCTCCCTTGTTATATGGGGTGTAGCATCCAGGTTTGGTCTGAGAGTTGTAGTCTTTCTGGGTGAATTCTATAGCTGCAGAAGCTTCTTTCCAGGCAGTTCCCCATTGATCTAAAGTGTATTGGATGGCAGGAATGAAGGATTTGGTGATGTTAGGGAACCCTCTGGGTGCGAATCCGGTCATGAGCTTGAAGGGGGAAGTGAGGGTAGTGGAGTGGATAGCAGAGTTGTGGGCAAATTCAGTGATTGGAAGCATCTTTAACCAGGTGTCTGGGTTTTTGTGGCAGTAGATCTGTAAGTAGGTTTCTAGTTCCTGATTTACTCTTTGTCTCTCCATTGGTTTGTGGGTGGTAGGCAGTTGAGAGTTTTGGATCATAATTGAGGGCACAGGTGAATTGGGGGCTGCAATCAGAGATGACCGAGTCATGCAGTCCAAATCGGGGGAATACCCTTTCAATGAATAGGTGGGCTACACCTTTGGCGGTGATGGATTTAGTGGTAGGGATGAAAATAGCCCCCTTCAAAAGTCCATGGCCCACCACGACTAAAATGGCATCCCACAGGGGGGAGGGGGGAAGATCGGTTA
This sequence comes from Austroboletus festivus, assembly GCA_038088875.1. Taxonomy (NCBI): domain Eukaryota; kingdom Fungi; phylum Basidiomycota; class Agaricomycetes; order Boletales; family Boletaceae; genus Austroboletus; species Austroboletus festivus. The sequence continues at coordinate 7,406 of JBBPJU010001389.1, read as the reverse complement.
TCAGGTCCATAGAGAGATGCTGGAAGGGGCGGGTGGTGATGGCAGGAATGGGGATGAGAGGGGGGCAGTTCGGATGGGTGAGGACCTTATGTTTCTGGCAAACTGGGCAGCCTGCAAGAAATTTGTGCAGAAAACATGCCATTCTGGGCCATCAATAGCTTTCCACCATAAACTTGTAGAGGCGGAAGAAGCCAGGGTGACCAGTTGTAGGGGTGTTGTGAATGGCATAGGTTAGAGGGGTAAGGTAGGCCTTGTCAACATAGAGGCAGCCACGAAACCAGAGGAAGCCATCCCAGAGTTCCCAATCCTCTGAGGTGGAGTGGGGGAAGGGGGGTTCGCCATTGTTGATCCAGTGGAGAGCATTGAGGACAGTGGGGTCCAAAGGGGGGGCCACAAGTTTGGCAGCAAGGGCGGTGTTGATGGATCAGATGAAAATATTATCTTCCAAGAGTTGGAGGGGAGGTTCCTCTACATCAGTAATGTCAGGGTGGAATATGTCCATGGAGGCCATTTGCCCCCTGGGGGTGTCGACTAGTTTCAGGTCATAATCCTGAAGGAATAATTGCCATCTGGTGTGTCGTTGAGATAGTTTACGGGGTTCTTTGAAATAAGTGAGATTTTTGTGGTCCGTAAGGACCATTATGGGGTAGGAGGTTCCAGTGAAGTAGTGGTGCCAATCCTGCAATGCAACAATGATGGCTAACAGTTTCCGATTATGGATATCATAATTCCTTTCTGCCGGGGAAAAGGTAGAGGACCAGTAGGCACATGGGTGAAGGTCACTGTTGCCATCTTTTTGCATTAGTACTTCACCTGCAGCTGCAAGAGAGGCATCTGTCATCAACCAAAATGGTTTGGCAGGATCGGGGTATCAAAAAATAGGGGCACAGAGGAAGAGGTGTTTTAGAGAGTGGAAGGCATCATCTTCAATGGGGGACCACTCCCATCATTTCCCCTTCATTGTGAGGGCAGTAAAGGGTCAAGCTAGGGAGGAGAAATTCGGGATGAATTTTTGATAGAAGTTGCAAAATCCCAGGAAGGATCGGACTTGTTTGACAGTTTGAGGGGGTTGCCAGTCCTCTATTGCCTTTAACTTTACTGGATCCATGGCCACAGATCCCTCCTTTAGTATCATCCTGAGGTATTCCACTGTTGGAGCATTAAACATGCATTTTTCCAGTTTTAGATAGAGCTCATGCTCCGCTAAACAGGCTAGGACTTTGCAGGTTCGGTTGTGATGAGTGGTTTGATTGGCAGAGTGGATCAGGAGGTTGTCCATGTAGATTATTAGCCATCCTTCTGCCAGGTAATCAGCGAAGATGTCATCCATCAGTGCCTGGAAGGTGGCCGGGGAGTTGCAGAGGCTGAAAAATATGACTGTAGGTTTGAAGAGTCCCATCAGGATTATAAATGCCGCTTTCCATCTATCCTCTTTCTTTATCCAAATGTTGTTATACCCCCATCGAATATCCATCTTGGTGAAAATTTTTGAGTGTCTGACTTTATCTATGAGGTCCGCAGTTAAGGGAAGTGGGTAGGCATTTTTTACTATCATCAAGTTTAGGTAGCGGTAGTCTTGGCAAGGGTGTAATTTTCCATCTTTTTTCTTTATGAAGAAGAATGGGAAGGCTAAGGGCAAGGTAGACTGGGTGATTTTTCTGCTTCGAAGATGCTTGGTTATGAACTCCTGACAGGCCATAGTTTCCTCCAGATTAAGAGAGTAATTCTTGGCACATCGCGGAGAAAACTCTAGTGTGAGTTCTATCTGGTGGTCATAAGTTCGTTCTGAAGGCATAGTTGTAGCAGCTTTTTCCAAGAATACATTGGCATATTCCTTGTATTCACGAGGTAGGATTTTCTGTTCTTTTTCCTGGTGACTGGCAATCTCTGTAGATATAGTGGTTTTCCTAATTAATTCTTTGTCCTCCAGACTTTCTCAGATAATCAGCTCCTCGGAGGGATCATCTAGATCCTCAGCAATATATTTTACTAGATATCTCTGGGCTACCTGTAGGGAATGAGGTTCCTCTTCTTTCCCTACTAGAATGATTTCTCTCTTCTCCCAGTCAATGATAGGGTTTTCTTTGGCTAACCAAGCCATTCCTAAAATTATCAGAGTTTTTCCTTTTCCTAGGACCATCAGATCTCATCGTCTGGTTTGTCAACCTATACTTATAGACATGAATTCTCACTGGGAGATTTCTCCACCAGCATTGTGTTACGGAACGATGGAGGAGGATGCCGACCCCATACCCGGAACCCCTGGACGCCCCCTCGTTTTCTTTCTTCCCCGGGGGAGTGATGGACATCCAGGAGGACTTCAGTAGGAGAGCGACTTGGGGGGACTCACTCGAGTTCTGGAACGGTTCCCCACCACTCCCCGATAATCAAGAGAACATCCCACCGGGAGAGGAAGAGTGGTTCATGTTACGATACGATGGAGGCGGTCGCCTACCCCGTACCCCGAGGCGCTGGACACGCCATCTTTTTCCTTCTTTGGTGGAGGACTGATGGACACTAACGACGACTTCTCCAGTGGAGTCGCCTGGGGGGATTCCTTAGAGCACTGGAACGGCTCTCCGCCACTACCGGAGAATCAGGAGAACGTTCCACCGGGGAACGAGGAGTGGTTCACTTGGGATGTGGAAGAAGTCGCTAACTTCTTTCGCAGACAGGGAGACCCTTTTCCATTTATCTAGACATTTTCTTTAACTTCGTTTCTCATCTCTTTCTTTTGCTTTCCTTTCAATGGGACGGACTGCACCCCTAACATCGATCACCCCCTTTGGTTTCTCTAGTTACTCCGCCACCCATTCCTGCTCCACACAGCATCCGACGGCAGAGTATTAACCCTACTCTATATCCGGATTGATGACAGGTAGTTCCCTTCCCGAAACTACTTAGAGTTTGGTTCCCCTTTGAACAGGAAGGAGGGACCCACGCACTGCCCTTCCCTTTTTATCCATAGGCAGTGCGTGATTAAACCTTATAACCACTTAGGACGCTTTTCCATTCTCCATTCCCTTTCCGGAATGGATGAGAGTTATTAATCGAGATCGTTCTCGATTAAGACCTCTTTTCCCACACTATCCCAATTAGGTATATAAGCGCTCATGTACGATATCACTTCCCCAGTTGAATTCTACGCAATCTTATGTGGAAGACGGCTGTACCTTGAAACGGTGGACAGTTTACCGTTTCTCGAGAGAGTCTTAGTCCGGCTAGACTTGTCATTACGACTTGTCCTGATCGCCGAGTACCTTTCCGCCCATCTCGCCCTCTTCTCCGTCATCATTGAGTACGGTCCGAACCTCCAGACCTTTGATCTCGTGGTCGAGAACTCTCGCTGCCTCCGCGTCTTGCGTTCCGTATCAGTTCACTTGGGACGAGGAAGAGGTGGCGGATTACTTCCTCCACCACGGAGGGAGCTTTCCCTTCTGTTGAGGACAGATAGTTTCTCTTTCTTTTTGTTAACTCTTATCATTTGCGTTCACTTTCTCTCCATTTGTCAGAACCCCCCGTCACGATCAGATTACCCTCAGTCTCACTAGTTACCAAGTCACCCATACCCGCTCCACACAGCATACGCCGACTTAGGTATTACCCTTCTACCACTCCAATCTGATCTGACAGTTCCGATTATGGACAAGGAGGAAATCTCCTTACAGGAAATCCCACACACTGCCCTTCCCTTTCTGTCCATAGGCAGTGTGTGACAGAACCTTATATACCAAAAGGACACTTTCCATTCCCCATTCCCTTTCCGGAATGGGCTAGTGCTCATCAATCGAGATCCGTCTCAATTGGGAGCGCTTTCCCACCCTATTCCCATTTAGTATATAAGGTGCCCATGTACAATACGGTATCCCCAGTTAGATTCTACGCAATCTTACGTAGAGTCTTCTGTACCTTGAAGCGGTGGACGGTTTACCACTTCTCGAGAGAATCGTCACCCGACAAGGGTTGTCCCTCCGCCTCCTACTTCGCTTGGAAGTCCTCTCTGCCCATCTAGCCATATTCTCCATCATCGTCCAGTATGGTCCGAACCTCCAATCGTTCGACCAACTCAGACAAGACTACCGGAGACTCTGCGTCCTGCGTTCCATATCACATTGTGGGATCCATCAGCATTTATGGCATAATGAGGGTTGCAAAGGGGGGATAGGGGAATTTTCCATTTTTGAGTGTATTAAGCACTGATAAAGTTTCCGGTAGCTCCACTGTCGATCAGGGCTTCCATGTCGATGGTTCCAGATGGAGTAAGAACTTGTACAGGTATTATCATTGATTATCTTTCTTTAGAAGTTATTACATCTGGTGAGTAGCTCAGGGATTTGGACATCAACTGCCATTTCCCCTTCAAAAATTCCATACTTTCTTTATTCTTTCCATAAGCTTTGTGGAAAGGATGTTTACATGTTCTGCATTTTCTTCATCCCCTTCGCTTTCTTCATCGTCAGCATACTTGTCATCTCCATAGACTTATTGCAGGACATGGAGGATCTCCTTTTTAGATCCCTGTTTCTCCATGAGTATTTTCTGGATAAACTCTGAAGTCTCATCTGGCATGGAAGTGATTGGCTGATCTTCTTCCTGCACTTCATGCACCCTCTCCCTAGGAGAGTCTGAAGTCTTGCCTGTGGATTTGCTAGTTCTGGGGTGCTTATGGTTTCTGGTGGAGCATTCTTTTTTTTTACAGATGAAGCACAAATTGTTTTTGATGTACTTGGCTCATTTGACTAGAGATAGATGTATGGTGTTTACATCCATAGTGTTTGGGTCTTTGGTGCTTCTTCCTCCTCCATTTCCAGAATAAGTGAATCTTCCTCCACTCAGATCTCAGATCCTTTCTAATTGTTGCACTTGCTTTTGTGCTGATTCCATCCAACCTTTTATGGTGGTGGGTTCATTAATATCTCTAGTGAGATCATTGTTTAGCCCTCATATGAACCATTCACATAGGACTCCTTCATCTGTTACTCCCAACTTGGTGGCAAATAGTTGGAAGTCTTGTATGAACTTCTGGGTAGTTTTGGCCATTGATCCTCCTCTTTCTTGTTTCAGGTTTGCTATCTTTCTCCAGGCATCTGCCTTTTTCTCCCTTGAAATGAAGGACTCAGTAAATTTCTCCACAAATTTTTTTCATGTCTCTGGTTTCTCCTCTTTTGGGGTGAGGTAGCATGCTTCTGCATATACCCTTCCTTTTCCTTTCGACATCTTATTCAACGCTGTGATGATTTGGCTAGAGTCATCTGGATAGATGTGGGAATTGATGATGAAATAATTTTCCATAGCAGCTATCCACCACTGGGCATCTTCACTGTTTCCTGAGAAGTCTGCCAGAAGGGCAGCCTTCAATTCTGATTGTTTCTCCATTTTTACTCCTTGGAGTAATCCGAGGGAATAGTCTTCGGTTTCGATCTCCATGGCAGCTAATCTTTGTTGGGTGGCATGGGTGGACAGAATCTGCTTGGTTTCTCATTCTGTGCATTCAAAATGGGCACGGATATGTGGGTCGGAGACTCAGGAAAGGGATTGAGGTTGGGCACTGAAGTACTCAGGGAGTTGGTGTCCCAGGGTGGGATGTGGGGCAGGTGGGAGTGCTGTCTGAGAAGAAGAAGAGCCTCTCGAGATATCCTTGGGGTGTTCTTGAAGGTCCAGTCACAGAGGAGGAGCCTGGCGGCTGGTGTGCTCAATTGGGAGAGGAGGTAGTGCAAATAAGGGAGATCTGCAAGTAAGTTGAGGAGTACTCAGTGTGGGGTGGGGATGGGGGATAGGAGAAGTTCTAGGAGTTGGTCGGCTCTGGGAGATTCGAAGTGTCTCTGGAAGAGGGGTCCTTCAAATAGACTCTATGGTGGGGGATGGGGGGTGGTTGTTGTCTGATCCAGGTTGACTCGCAATCTTGGTGGTAGGGATTCCCTTCCTGATAAGACAGGGGGATGACTAGAGTAGTTAGATTCTTTTGATACAGAATGCGAGATGTGGAGTCCAAGTCGTTCAGCTATGACCCGATCTATTACTCCTAGATTTGGCCTGTACTGGACACAAACAGAGAGGATGGCTTGTCTAGCATTGACAAACTCGGTAGATAAGAGGAGATGCAGGGCTAGTACCTGTCATACAAGGATTCTCTCGAGAAGAGGTAATTTGTCCACCTTTTTCAAGGTACAGCTTTGACTCCACATAGGATTGTGTAGAATCTAACTAAGGAACACCAGTAATGTACATAGGTGCTTATATACCAAATGGAGTAGTGGTGGGAAAGTATTCCCCTATCTATCAGGGGAAGACTGTCATCTCCATAATGGGAATGTAAAATGGAAATGCGTCCATTAGAACATATCCAAAATATAATTTGCATTTCTTATGGATAAAAAGAGAAAGGTGATGTGGAGGTTCTCCTCCCTGTTCAGAGGAGTTCCAAAACTCTAAATAAGTTCGAGGAAATAGATCACATAAGTCTGCTCAGATAATACTAGAAGGTAAAATCAGACTGGCATATGCTGTGTGGAGTGGGAAATGGGTGGTCTCAGTAACTATGGATAACTAAAGTGTCAGCAGACTAAATGGGGGTGAACTGGAACCTTGAACTCCAAAAGGGATTAACTGAAATAGGAAAGGAAAGAGAAAAGGAATATGTCCATATGAAGCGCCCTCTCTCCTTGTGTCAACAGAAGGGAAATGGATCCCTGTTCCTCCAGAAGAAATCTGCAACTTCCTCCATGTCCCAGATAAACCACTCCTCTTGTCCTGGAGGGATGTTCTCCTGGTTTTCTGGCAAAGGTGGACTTCCATTCCAGAACTCCAAGGATTCCCCCCATGTCGCCCTCCTAGAGAAATCATCATCTAACCCCATCATTCCCCCATTAAAGAAGAAAAAAGATGGTGCATCCAACGGCTCCAGGTAGAGAGTAGGAGGCCATTGCCATCGTTCCATAACACTTTAGGTCATTTATCTCATTCAGATCTTCTATCAATGACCTCTTCATGATGTACCAATATTTCAGTTCTTCTGATGGAGACCTCATTGTCTTATCTTTCATTCCTCTTATCCAGTGTGTCAGGCATCACCAGCCCCTTTTTATTTACCTTATCTTTGAACTACCTCATTTCCTTGCCTCATGTAAGGTATAGCACTTATGGATCTTGATCCTATAGTGCCTCTTTTCTTATCCAGAGTTGCCTAGTGTGGTAGCAGATTTGCACCCATGGGTATAGTACTATAAATGTCACGCACCATGTGGATTACCTGCAGAGGGCAACCCCTTTTCCTTCAGAAGGGGATAGACCCTGGCTAAATGCCAACATCACCACCATTGCCTATGGAGGGAATGAGGATGGACAACACCAATTCTGGAAAGGGGAACCAGCTGGAGCTATATTGGGGAGAGAAACCTCAAGGAGAG
>JBBPJU010001388.1:0-12139 GCA_038088875.1 Austroboletus festivus | reverse complement strand
AAGGGGGAAGGCTGTCTGTAGGGCGAAGGGTTACTGGAGATAAGCATAGGTGGGGGAGGAAGTGATCGCACCAGTGTAGGGGTGCGATCTAAAAGAAACTATAGTCCGTAGATAAGAAACAAAGTTCGTACCGAAGTAATGGTAAGGCGTGGATGCGATCACATCCATGCCTCATCTGTGGGCCATTCCGGTGGGGGTGTAGTCTCCTCCAGGTGGACGGGTGGTGCTTGGACGTTCCACCATCCTGGGACCGTGTCTCCTAGGGGTTCCTCTCCCCAGGTGGCTCCCTCCGCTTCTCCGTTCCAGAATTGATGCCTCATGTCTAGATTCCCTCCATAGGCTGCAGTAGAGATGTTGGCGTTAAGCCAAGGGCAATCCCCTTCGTGAGGAAAAGGGGTGGCTCTCCTAGGGTAGTCCACCTGATGCATGACAGAAACCCCAGAAAAATCCTAGACTTGTTCAAAAATTTTCCCATATCTCTATCTTTGTCCCTGGATGACGCGTACACTTCGATCAGATGCACATTGAAGAACACTCTTTCTATTGTGACACCCCTTACTGCCCTTATCACACTTCCCCCTGGTGACCTCTCACAGTGGCATATTCTAACCAAACCCACATTGATCCGCTCTGCGCCAGCCGACCTTATCTCTACAATTCCGTCATCCCCACCATCTTCCCCATCAATATGAACGTGTATCTCTCTTCCGTTTCAGACATTTATATTTTAGACAATTTACCAATTTCTGAACAACAATGACTCTATGCCCTCTTCCTCGACACCCCCACCACTCTTGAGCATCTCCTCAATCACAATGATCTATGGTTCCCTTCCCCCCTCCTCACGACCATCTTCTCCTACAGAAGCCTCGCAGTGGTCAGAAATGTGGCAGCCACATCACCCGACTTTCCCAATAACGCTACCAATGCCCTTGAGGAATCCACTGAGCATGTACTGGACACCCTCCACCACCTTAACTTCGACAGAACAATCAGCTCCCTTCCCGCTGTCCCCTTGCTCAATTTCGTTGAACAGGTGTTCCAGGAACAACCCCAGTTTATTTGACTCAGAGGATATCACTCAGGAAGATATTATAGAAGTATCATCAGAGCTAGCGCTGGGAATTTCGCTGATGTGATTATCACAGCTAACCGGATCCCCCCTCTCCCACACCATGGCCCAAGTGGAAAGAATCCTCATCCCAGAACATCTCTTACCGGCTCATCTAACAAGTCATCAGATGAAGGACAAGGAACACTCCCCGTACCACCCCCCCTCCAAGATAGAATCACCAGTCCCCCTGTCCCAGCTCGACACCTGGCACCTGCAGTCCCTTATCCAACACTTCACTGCAGATGATGCAAAGGAACCAACCACATTATCACAGCCTGCCGAAACTATGCCTGTCCCCACTGTCTCCACTCCGCCCCAGGACATGGTCCTCACCATTGTCCAGAATGACCCCGCTCTCCCGGGTCGGAGAACAAGGACGGATCTATGGTGTGAATCAGGGTTTCAGCCATACGACGGAGGTAATGTTACGATCTCTGACAGAGATTGTCTCGGTCACAGGAAAGACTGTTTTTGCACAACTTGCTGGCTTTGGATGGGGAACAGATATGATGTGGACATGTTGGATCCTCCTCCTGAGGATGAACCAGAGTGGCCGGTAGTGGATGAGTGGTGATGGAGTTATGGGTTGAAAGTCGTTTGATCGGACCCCTTTTTTCCCTTTTGATACCCAAAAGCTGAGTTCCTATTTCCGCCTCAGTATTGGGGACACTTTAGGTCATTGATCTACTTCAGATCTTCTGTCAATGACCTCTCTGTTGATGTACCAATATTTCAGCTCTCCTCATGAAGGCCTCATTGCCTTATCTTCCATTCTCCTATCCCAGTATGTCAGGCATCACCAGCCCCTTTTCATTTACTTTATCTTTGGACTACCTCATTCCTTGCCTCATGTGAGGTGTAGCATTTGTGGATCTCGATCTGCAGTGCCTCTTCCTTTCCATAATAGGGATCTATACCTTTGGGGATCACTATAAATATGGTAGCCATCTGTACTTGTAGCCTCAGCTAGATCTACACAATCACAAGTGTGGTGTCTAGTTTCCTCAGTGTGAAAGAGTCACTGCAGCGATTCCCTTTGGATTTCTATTAGTCTTCATGCTACTATTGAGTGCACGCTGCGATAAAGGATCAGACTGTTGCGGAACACGAGACATGAAGTCCGAGATGCTCGGTGACTAGCTGATCAAAGGCTCCGATCTGTGGTCCATACCTCAGGCACACAGCGAGGACAGATAGGTGGGCGGCGGTGGCCTTGTGGAATAAGATGAGACGGTAGTTCAGGGTCTGCCTGAATAGAACTCTCTCGAGTAAAGAGAGATCGTCCACTTTTACAAGGTACAGCATAAACCTTCACATAAGATCGCGTAGAATTTAGCTAGAGAGCTAACTATGGTACAAGCGTGCTATATATATGTAACTGGTATGGATGGGAATCCATCCCTAAGTTGAACAAAGAGTCCGACTAGGAGTGGGCCCATTCCCAACCAGGAATGGGGAATGGAAAGCGTCCTATATCGGGATAGAGTTTAATAAGTCATACACTGCCTATGGATAGAAAGAGAAGGGCAGTGTATGGAACCTCCTCCTAATTGAGGGGAAGGTTCAAACCTAATCTCTAAGGCGGATACATTAGTTCGGCAGAAGGGGGAAGGGGTAACACGGCCTCCGGATGCTGTGTGGAGAAGGTATGGGTGAGGCGGTGACTTGCTGTAACTGAGGGTGAACATGTGTATCCTAGTCGAGACTAGTGAAGGCCCGTCAGGGCGAACTCTAAATAAGAAAGGGAAAATGACAAAGTGAGAAAGACAGGGAGAGAACTCCCTCATAGGAAGGGGTAAGGGCACTCCGCCCTCAGGAGGAAGTCCGCGAGTTCCTCGGCATCCCACGTAAACCACTCGGGGTTCCCTGGTGGAACATTCTCCTGGTTCTCCAGTAACAAAGGAGATGTGTTCCATATCTTCAGTGACTCTCCCCACGCTAGTCCACTTGAGAAGTCATCCTCTACGTCCATCGGCTGCTCCGTAGGCCAAAAAGAAAAAGACGGGGTGTCCAACTCATCAGGGTAGGAAGTTGAAGGCCTCACCCATTGTTCCATAACATTACCTCCTCCGTCCGGGTAGAGGGGATGATTCCACTCATCCACAATCTCATCAAGCCCGGCAACTATGGACGACAAGAGGGCAGTCGCCTGCGGCATGGCCAGGACTGATCTTGTGGCAATTGGGGCAGGAGTAGAAGGGGCATCTCCAGTACAGGAGATGCTGTCCTCCGCATTCGGGGCAGGACTGGGGGAGGGATGGGGTGGCGAGGGAGGGGCATCGATAGGGTGGGTGGCCGGGGGCACGACGGGAGCAGAATGGGCAAACCTCATGGGGACAGTCCCAATTGGTGGAGTGGGCATAGTTACACTGTAAGCAGTGGTAGTCAGTTCAGAGGTCGATATCCTCAGGGATATTCTGAGAGAGGGGGGGGAGTCCGCAATGGAGAGTGGGGGGAGAGGCAATCCTTCGAAGAGGGTTGTCTCTAGGTGGAGTAGTTGGGTCAGGGATAGGGACGGGGGGGTCAGTATGGTGTTGGTACGCCCGAGTTCGGGCACTCTCTGGGTCCTCCAGTTCCAGGGGGTTCGGGAGGGCTGGGGAGCAGGCTCTAGGGGGCATAGGAGGGATGAAGGGATCAGCATCCCCTCCATCATCGCTTGTTCTCATTGCTGAGATTCGGGAGAGTAGAGGCGGCACTGGACTAGTAGGCGCAGTTTCTCCACTAGTTCTGACGATATCGAGAACCAGCCTCCAGTTTTGGATGACTCGTCCCCTAATGTTTGGGGCAAGGGGGCCCACGAGCTCCCAGACGATCTTTGTGGATTCCGAGGAGGGGGATCTCCTTGATGACCTTGAAGAATCCCGCCTCGTGGAGGGACTGAGTGATGAGGACCCCAAGGTAGACGAGGTTGGAGGCGAGGATGGGTTGGCGGTGGACTGAAAAGGGGCCAACATAGTCGCTGTTGTCGGATGGTTCGGGATTGGTTGGATGGTGGCGTGTGGAATAAATGTTGGAGTACACCTCATAGGTGTTTATAAGAGTAGTGAGGGGGCGCACTAATGGGGAATGTCGCCGTTCTATCAACCAGCTAGCTATGTAAGGGGAGTTTAGCAGGTTGTGGTAGAGATACCCCCTTTCTAATCGGGGAACAGATTTGAAATTATAGGCGTCTCCGGCCTTGGCTGTGATGAGAGGGATGTGTGGGTCTGCGGGAGGGATGCCGTAAGGGGCGATTACGAGTCGGTTGATATCAATAGTAGTTCTTGGTGTGCCAGTGGTAGGGACAGGAGTCGATCCGGCAGAAGGACCAGTGTTCGCCGACATGTTTGTTTAGGAAATGAACACATTTTTCTTTGATGAGGATCTGTTGTCTGTCTCGTGAGATTTCTTTTGTTTTTGCAGGGACAAATTCAGTGTGCCAGCGACCGTTTCTTTTATCCTGGAAAGTGGGTTGGACGTCGTAGACCATGTTGGGTTAGGTTCTGATTTGGTGGGCCTTTTTATAGGCACTGAGGATGTCGTCGGAGTGAGTGAAGTTGGCTTCCAGTTCCCAGGTGTTTTCCAAGTGAGGGTAGTTTTTCCATTTTACCAGAAAGGAGAGGTTCTGAGCCTCCCCTTTGTGGGATAAGATTTCCTCTACTTCGTACTCTGGCTCCTTATCTAGTTCGAGGACGGGCTCCAGGGCGGTGTTTCCGAATTCGGGGATTTCCATAAAGGGAGAAAGGAGTGAGGTGTGGAACATGTTATGAACCTTCCAGTGGTCTGGTAAGCGGAGTTTGAAGGAAACATTGTTTATATTTCATAAGACCCTAAATGGGCCTTCCCTTTTGGGTAGCAGCTTTCATAACTCTCCTTTGGTTTTTAGGTTTTTTGTAGAAAGCCAAACCATATCCCCAACCTGGTAGGGGGAGTAGGCCTTCCCTTTTTATCGGCAGTTGTATTCTTTTTGGGCATACATGATAGCAGCGGTGGCCTCCTTCCATGCTGTCCCCCATTGCTCCAGGGTTAACTGGACAGTGGGGATGAAGGTCCTGGTAACTGGGGGAAATCCCCTTGGTTCATATCCGTTCATTAGTAGGAATGGGGCTTGCTTAGTTGTAGAGTGGGTGGCGGAATTGTGGGCGAATTCGGCAATGGGGAGGAAGTCACTCCAAGAGGTCGGATTCTTATGGCAGAAGATCCATAGATAGGTTTCTAGTTCTTGGTTGACCCTTTCCGTTTCCCCATCCATTTGTGGGTGGTAGGCGGTGGACAGCTTTGGATCGTACTGGAGTAGGCGGGCCATTTCCTTGGCGAAGGCACTATTGAATTGAGGGCCTCTGTCCGAGATGACGGAGTTGTGGATGCCGAAGTGAGAGAACACTCGTTGCAGGAATAGGTTGGTGACCCCTTCCGCAGTCACCGTTTTAGTTGTTGGGATAAAAATAGCCCCCTTTGAAAGTCCGTGGTCCACCACGACTAAAATAGCATCCTAGGGGGGCACTGGTGGGAGATCAGTGATGAGATCCATAGAGAGGTGTTGAAAGGGGCGGGTGGCAACGGTGGGTATGGGGAGCACCGGGGGGCGATTTGGGTGGGTGTCCACCTTGTGTTTCTGACATACGGGGCATCCGGCGAGGTATCGGCAAAGGAAATGAGCCATCCTGGGCCACCAGTAGTCCTGGGAGATGAAGTTGAAGAGGCAGTAAAACCCAGGGTGTCCAGAGGTGATGGTGGAGTGAATGGCATGGACCAGGGGCTGGCGGAATTCCTCATCGACGTAGAGGCAGCCCTGGTAATAGAGGGAACGGTCACAGAGTTCCCAATCGGCAGCGGTGGTTCTAGGGAAGGCCAGTTCGCCGTTTTCAACGTGGAGTAGAGCGTCGAGTGCAACCGGGTCGTGGAGTGGCTTTTCAAGCTCCCAGTGGAGCACGGTGTCAATAGATCTGATGAAGACATCATCAGGTATTAGTTGGAGAGGTTCGCGGACATCGTCGATGATGTCTGGTCGTGACAGGAAGTTGGCTGGGCCCATCTGACCCCCCGGAGTGTGTATGAGTCGGAGGTCATAATCCTGTAGGAAGAGTTGCCAATGCGCATGTCGATGGGATAGGTCCCGTGGCTGGCAGAAATAGGTTAAGTTCTTGTGGTCCGTGAGGACCGTCACCGGGAAGGCCGTCCTGGTAAGATAGTGGTGCCAATCCTTTAGAGTGAGGATTATGGCGAGGAGCTCCCTGTCATGGATATCGTAATTCCATTCTGCAGGGGCAAAGGTAGAAGATCGGTAGGCACACGGATGGAGATCTCCGTTGCCATCTTTTTGCATTAAGACCACTCCGGCGGCCGCTAATGACGCATCAGTCATCAGCCAGAATGGTTTCCCTGGATCGGGGTAGCGTAGTATGGGGGCGTGGAGGAAGAGTCGTTTCAGGGTGTGGAAGGCATCATTGGTTTTGGGGGTCCATTCCCAACGCTTCCCCTTAGTGGTAAGGGCAACTAAGGGTCTAGCACGGTTGGAAAATTCAGGGATGAACTTTCAGTAGAAATTACAGAACCCCAGGAAGGAACGGACTTGTTTCACGTTCTTAGGGGGTTCCCAGTCCTCGATGGCTTTTAGTTTTATGGGGTCCATGGCTACGCTTCCTTCCTTCAGTACCATCCCCAGGTATTCCACCTCAGGGACATTGAAGGTACACTTTTCTAATTTTAGATACAGTTGGTGCTCCGCTAGCCGCACGAGCACCTTCCTGGTCTGCTTGTGGTGAGCATGTTGGTCGGCCGAGTGGATGAGGAGATCATCCATATAAATGATAAGCCACCCCTCGGCTAGATAGTCTGCAAATATATCATCCATGAGGGCCTGGAACGTGGCGGGGAAATTGCACAGCCTGAAGAACATAACTGTGGGCTCAAAGAGCCCCATCAGAGTAATGAATGCTGCCTTCCACCGGTCCTGTGGGTGTATCAGAACGTTGTTATACCCCCATCAGATGTCCATTTTGGTGAAAATGCGGGAGTCCTTGACCTTGTCAATGAGGTCGGTGGTGAGGGGGAGTGGGTAGGCATTCTTGACGGTCATGGAGTTGAGGTAACGGTAGTCCTGACAGGGGTGGAGCTTCCCGTCTTTCTTCTTCACAAAGAAGAAGGGGGAGGCTTGTGGGGAAGTCGACTGCGTGATCTTTCCACTCTTCAGGTGTTCCGCGATGAACTCCTTGCATATGGCTAGTTCTTCGGGGTTTAGGGAGTAATTCTTTGCCCTCCGGGGAACGAACTCCTTGGTGAGTTCTATATGATGATCATAACTTCGGGACGGGGGTAGGGTGGTGGCTGCTTCTTCTGAGAATACTCACTCATATTCTCGATACTCCTTCTGTTACAGAACGATGGGTGAGGCCTCCGACTCCATACCCGGATGAGTTGGAAGCACCATCTTTTTCTTTCTTCCCTACTGAGCAGCCAATGGACATGGAGGACGACTTCTCCAGCAGACTGGCTTGGGGAACCTCTCTGGAGATATGGAACGCGTCTCCTCCACTACCGGAGAATCAGGAGAACGTTCCACCAGGGAACCCCGAGTGGTTCACGTGGGATGCCGAGGAATTAGCAGACTTCCTCCAATGGGCCGAGCGCCCATATCCGTTTCTATGAGGAAGCTCTCTTCCTGAGTTCTTTTCTTTCTTTCCTTCTCTTTTCTTTCCTTTCCTTCTTTAGAGTTCGCCCAGAAGGGCCTTCACCTATCTCGACTAGAATATCCACGCTCACCCTCTGTTACAGCAAGTCACTACCTCACCCATACCTTCTCCACACAGCGTCCAGAGGCAGTGTTACCCCTTCCCCCTTCTGCCGAGCTAATGTATTTGCTTTAGAGATTAGGTTCGAACCTTCCCCTCAATTAGGAGGAGGTTCCACACACTGCCCTTCCTTTTATATCCATAGGCAGTGTGCAATCTATTAAACTCTGTTTCTACCTAGGACGCTTTCCATTCTCCATTCCCATACGGGAGTGGACCCATTCCTAATCGGATTCCCCATCCAGTTTAGGAATGTATTCCCATCTCCATCAGTAACATATAATAGCGCCCCTGTACTATAGTTAGGTCCTTAGCTAAATTCTACACGACCTTACATGAAGAGTCTATGCTGTACCTTGCGAAGGTGGATGGTTTACCTTTGCTCGAGAGAGTTCTATTCAGGCAGACCCTGAACTATCGCCTAATCCTTTATTGAGAAGCCGCCGCCACCTGCCTATCCATCCTAGCTGTTTGCCTACAGCACAGACCACAGATCGGAGCCTTTGACCAGCTTATCGCCGAACGACTCGGACTTCATGTCCCGCATTCCGTATCACCTTCAGCAGGGTCGTTGTTGAATGGATCTGTTTACTGGCGATTTCCATTGATACAGTAGTCCTGCAAATCTCCTCGTCAAGACTTTCTCTAATTATTACCTCCTCTGAGGGGTCGTCCAGATCCTCAGCGATATACTTTGCCAGGTATCGCTGTGCCACCTGTAGTGGTCTTTCCTCAACTTCTTCGTCGGATACCAGGAGAAGTTCCCGCTTCTCCCAGTCTATTATCGGGTTTTCCTCAGCGAGCCACGCCATTCCTAAAATGATTGGTGTCTTGCCGGAACCAAGCACCATCAGGCTCCTCTTCCGGGTTTTGCCTCCTATGGTCATGGTCAAGAATCCGCGCTGGGTGATACTTCCTCCAGCATTATGGGATCCATCTGTATTGATAGCGTCTCGGGGGTTCTTTAGACAGCTGAGTGGTATTTTCCATTTCCAGGCGTGTTTGGCATTTATGAAGTTGCCGGTTGCTCCGCTGTCGATCAGGGCATGGGTTTCGATGATTCCAGATGGGGTATGAACGGTTACAGGGATTGTCATTGATCGTCGTTCCTGAGATAATACAGCATCCGGTAGTCTAGAGGAGGGAAACATCGTCTTCCATCCTCGTTTCAAAAACCCTTTATCTTAGTGATCTTTTCCTGGAGTTTAGTGGAAAGTACCACCACTCTTTCATCTCCGCTGGTGTCTTCATCATCAGCAAACTCATCGTCTTCGTAGACTTGTTGTAGGACCTTGAGGATTTGATCCTTCATCCCCTTCTTGCTATCAAGTACCTTCTGTATGTACTCCGCAGTCTCATTGGGCGTTGGTGGGTCCTTTGTTATCCCATCCAAGACCTCCCTGGTTTTCTCGGCTGCTCTTGCCATCCTGGGTCTCTTGTGGTTTCAAGTGGAACATCCCTTCTTTCCGCAAATGAAACAAAGGCCGTTCTTGATTCAGTGAGCTCTCTCCATGGGTGACAATCGGATTGCATCCATGTCCATTGCATTGGGATCCTTTCCTGACAATCTGCCTCCTCCATTTCCTCCTTGATGGATGAATTGTCCTCCGGATAAATCTCTTACCCATTCTAGCTGGTGCACTTGTTTCTGCGTGGCTTCTACCCAGTCCTTGATAGTGGTGGGTTCCTTGAGCAGTATGATATTCCTGGCAATATCGTGGTTCAGTCCTCTGACGAACCATTCACAGAGTGCACCCTTGTTGGTCACTCCAGATTTAGTGGCTAGGAGTTGGAAATCTTGTATATATTTCTGGGCATTCTTCATGGTCGAGGACCCTCTGTCTTGGCGGAGATTTCTGATCTTCCTCCTTGCATCGGCCACCTCTTCCTTTGATACGAAGGAATTGGTGAACCTTTCGACAAACTTGCTCCAAGTTTTGTCCTTATCGTCCATATTGGCATCCAGGGCAAATTGCCCTTCAGCAAACACTCGTCCCCTCCCTTTCGGCATCTTGTTTAGTGCAGTGACCACCTTGGCCAAGTCTGTCTTGTATATCTCCGGATTTACTGTGAAATAATTCTCCATGGCTCCTATCCACCATATGGTGTCTTCGCTGTTTCCCGAAAAGTCAGCCGGAAGGGCTGCTTTTAGCTCTGTGGGGGCCATCTCTTCTTCGTCATCGTTGTCCCTTGGTTCGTCTAGTTCCGCCTGGATCTGTTCCCAAGTCTTTGCTGCTCTTGTTCTTCGCCTTCCTGGTTCTGGGGTGCGGGCAGCGAAGTATTCTGGGAGGGGGTGGTGGGCCGGAGTGGAGACGGGGGCCACTGGTTGTATGGGGGATCTAGCAGGGAGTACCTCCGGGTCCAATCACGGATTAGGGGATGAGCTTCCACTGATCTGAGGTGGAACAGTAGGAAATGAAGATGGGGGTTCTCCTCTAGTAAGGACTGGAGGACTCGCTGCGGGATGGGTGAGGGAGAGAAGAGGAGTTCCAGTAGTCGCCTGGCTCCTGGAGCGTCAAAGTGTATCTGGGATAGGGGTCCTATGAATAGAGGCAGAGGTGGGGGAGGGGGGTTGCTGTTGTTCGTCGTCTGATCCAGGTTGGCATGAAATCTTGGTGGGATATGGTCCCAACCTGTAGACACAGGGGGAGCGGAAGAAGAGCTAAATCCTTTTGTTGTGGAACGCGAGACGTGAAGTCCAAGACGCTCGGTGACTAGCTGATCAAAGGCTCCGATCTGTGGTCCGTACCTCAGGCACACAGCAAGGACGGATAGGCGGGTGGTGGCGGCCTCATGGAATAAGATGAGACGGTGTCATGCATCAGGTGGACTACCCTAGGAGAGCCACCCCTTTTCCTCATGAAGGGGACCGCCCGTGGCTTAACGCCAACATTGCCACCGCTGCCTATGGAGGGAATTTAGACATAAGGCATCAATTCTGGAACAGAGAAGCGGAGGGAGCCACCTGGGGAGAGGAACCCCTAGGAGACGCGGTCCCAGGATGGTGGAACATCCAAGCACCACCTGTCCAACTGGAGGAGACCGCACCCCCGCCTAAATGGCCTACAGACAAGGCATGGATGTGATCACACCCATGCCTTACCATTATTTCGGTGTGAACCCTATTTCTTATCTCTGAACTATAGTTTCTTTTAGATCGCACCCTTACACTGGTGCAATCACTTCCTCCTCCACCCATGCTTATCTCTTGTAACCCTTCACCCTACGGACAGCCTTTCCCCTTTCCTATAATCTCTATTTATGGTCATAGTAGTTCTCCCTTCCCCTATAAATAGCACTGCCCATGTACAGTAATTCCTTAACTAGATCTACGTTTAATCTACGTGGTATTTGGTTCAACTGCCATTCCTAAGTGAGGAACGCAGCAAGACTTACCCAAACCATCCCAGACTTCTATCAGTCTCCTGTCTACTGTTGAGTGACAGCTTGAACTTGGCGATATCTTTGTGTCTTGGATCTATATCCGTAGATCGCATCACAAAAGATCTAGTTGAACCTTGTTCTACCAAGAAGAGTCTAGTGGGCCTAAAGACCCCACTAGGGAAGATCCGCCAGAATTTACTCAGCTGCTGATCTCCCATCTGAGGGAGAAGAACAACAAAACGTCGACAACTCCTACCGAAACCACCCTATCCCCGATTCGTCTCGAAGATTTCGAATCAGAGGAAGCTCTACTACTCCTAGCCATCATCTCAACCCCCGACCCCATACAACCAGAACCTATCATCGCCCTTCTCAGAGCCTACCCACACCTCCGGCCCTTAACACTGAAACTGTTGCAGCCGACAGGAATCCAACTCCTGTCCCACCTAATACAGCTATGTCGCACCCAACCGAACACGAATTAGAACTGGATATCAATCCTCCACCACCCCCACAAAGGGATCAGACCAGGATGTCAGAAAAGCGAGCTGGACTACCAACAGATTTCTCTGGAGAATCAGAAGATGCCACATGGTGGATCATGACCATGGCAAACTACTTCTCCATGAATGACAATATCTACACCTACAACCAAGACAGAATCAACACTGCCTTAAACAAGATGAGCAAAGGAAGAGGAAAGACATTCTCAGAAGCATACTACAATCAGCGAGAAGCAGGAATGGTCCCAGATACTGAAGGTTGGAAAGCCTTCAAAGAAAGATTTCTCGTGGCGTTTTCATCCAAGGAAGACCACTTGGACCACAGGAGGAAGTTAGCTGCTCTTAAACAGAAGGATAAAGACTCCTTC
>JBBPJU010001387.1:0-12140 GCA_038088875.1 Austroboletus festivus | reverse complement strand
AACTTTGGTTACAATGACTTAGTAACCCTTTGACTTAGTGGAAGGTCTTCAGAGAGGGAAATCTCCAAGACCACTAAACTGGGGATCCAGTCTAGCATCCTTGGGCTTTATATACTATTCTAAAGTATGTACACGTTTGGTTCTATCTATATAGGGAACCAATAGGATATGGTCCTGAATTACATATAGAGGGTGATGCACACAGCCAAGTGTGGCAACCAATAAGAAAAAGGAAAAGTAAAGTCGTACCATAGGGGCTGTGTGCATGAGTCATGAGAAGTCATAAGAAGCATAACACTGCCATGAAATGGAAGAGAAGCATGCAGAAATTAAAAGAGCATGTTCTTGAAACATAGAAGAAACAGAGATTAAAACAATGAGGGAAACATGTGTTCCTATCCCCTTATGGATAAGAAGTCTGAAAGTGAAGAGGGGAAGGCATAAGCATGGTCGGATGTTACCGGATAATATATAAGGGAATATATTCCCACAAATGCGAAAAAGTTTGAAGTCCAAAAGAAAAGAGTGAGATGTTAAGTGGAAAGTAGAGATTAAAAATGAGGATTGTAACAGGGCATATGATGAAAGACTGTAGGGTTAAGTTTGAAAAGAAGCACCCACAGTACCACCCAAGGATATCAAAGTCGTCGAATCTGGAGTAGAGGAGATGGAAGAACAAGTTGTAGGAAAGGTGGTGATGGATTTTTAGACAGGAGGACAAAAGCAACACATGTACCTCCTTCATCTTGACCATGTACCAGTATTAAAGCAATGTGAATCCCCATCCAACTCCTTCTCACATCAGACATGGTCAAAGTCATCGCCACCTCTGCCCTTGTAGACTCTGAAGCTCAAATCTCCTGCATAGACTGGAATTTTGTTAGAAAATATCATCTTCCTCAACACCAACTCTCTTCCCCTATCACCATACGAAACACAGATGCCTCCCTAAACAAAGGAGGGACAATTAACTTCACCACAACCCTTTTTGTTAATGTCAACAGACTCCTCCAACAAACGACTTTTCATATTATGAACTGTGGAAAAGAGAATATTATACTTAGACTTCCATGGTTAACAGAAACAAATCCTATGATCAATTGGAAGGAAAGAACTCTTTAAATAGCCCAAGAAACCGACCAATCAGCCAAGTTTATAGCCCTTCATGAAAAAACTAAACAAGAGAAAGAAGGACTCTATGAAAAACGAAGATATCAAAAACCAACCCCAAAACATGTCTCCATGGATGCCCTAGCCGATGAACATCTTTTTGCCTATTTAGATCGAACTGAAGATGATACTCTCTGTGCACAAATAGCTTTGAGCAGAGACATGGTGCATCTGAAACCCCTCAGATCTTTATCAAGAACAATTCTAGCCAATCAATGATTTATCCCTAATCCTTCTCTAACCTGTATGGCCCTGACGACCTCTACTCAACTAGCCATTGACACAAAAAAAAAGGAGGTAACCTTACCTGAGGCATACTCTGCCTACAAAGATATTTTTGCTGATGAAGATATCCCTCTTCCTTTCAGCAGAGATTGTGACCATGAAATTAATCTTACTGAAGGATTCATCCCCAAGATTGGAAAGCTCTACCCTCTCACCACCGAAGAATGAAAAGCCCAAAATGAATTCTTGGATAAAAACTTAAAATCTGGGAAAATTTGTCCTTCCTCCTCCCCACAAGCAGCGCTGTTCTTCTTTGTCAAAAAAAAGGATGAAAAGTTATGGCCCATCCAAGACTATAGATACCTCAATGACCACACCATCTGAGATGCCTATCCCTTACCCCTGATCTTGGATTTACTAGACAAGCTCAAGGATGCCAAAATCTTTACTAAATTTGACGTCAGATGGGGCTATAACAACATTCAAATAAAGGAAGGCCATCAATGGAAGGCAGCCTTCATCACCCATCGAGGACTCTTTGAACCTGTCATAATGCCCTTCGGTCCAAAGAACACCCCTGCTACCTTCCAATGATTCATGAATAAGGAATTCAGGGATCTCATTGCTGCTGGAAAGATCATCATCTATATGGATGACATCCTCATCTTTTCCCATAATCAACAAGATCATGATGAAACGACACACCAAGTCCTCCAACAAATAAGAGAACTAAACCTCCACTTACAACTACAAAAATGCCTTTTCAACGTCTCAGAAGTCGACTATCTGGGAATGATTGTTAAGCCAGGATCTCTTGCAATGGATCCAGTCAAACTTGATGGGATCACCTCCTGGCCAGTACTGGCCAAAGTAAAAGATGTTTGCTCCTTTTTAGATTTCACAAACTTTTACAGATGATTTGTCCCTCACTATTCCAACGTTGCTTGACCCCTTTTAGACCTCACTAAAAAGGACCAACAGTGGGATTGGTCACCCACATGTAATAACGCATTTATGAATCTTAAAGAACTTTTCCTATCGCAGCCTGTCCTTCAATTCCCAGATTCTTCAGCCCCTTTTGCCATTGCCACGGATGCTTCTAAGTATGCCACTGGAGGCATTCTCCTTCAAACAGATTCCAATAGCGATTGGCATCCCTGCTCATACCTCTCCCAAACCTTTTCCCCCACTGAATGCAACTATGATATTTACGACCGCGAACTTCTTGCAGTTATCCGTGTGCTCAAAGCGTGGTGTCATTATTTACTCGGTTCCCCTTTCCCACTTCAAGTTTTCACTGACCATAAAAATCTTCTATACTTTAAACAACCCCAGAATCTTAATCATCGACAGGCCCATTGGCTTCTTGACCTTGCCGATTATGACCTCAAGATGATTCATATCCCTGGCTCTCTTCTTTCTGGCCCTGATGCATTGTCTTGCTGCCCAGACTGCTGCCCTGATGATTCCTCTGACAATTCCTCCATCACACTCCTTCCCCCATCCCTTTTCGTAAACCTTATTGACTCTGCTCTACGTACTAGTATTACCTTCCTCTCCTCATCCAACCCTTTGGTTCAACAAACCATTTCAAACCTTTCTGATGCCCCTTTAACCCTTCGCACACACCTTACAGATTGGAAATATGAAAATAACATCCTCACCTATCAGAATTGTGTCTATATTCCCCCTACTCTCCAACATGACATCATCTTGCACTGTCACAATCACCCCTCTGCAGGTCATCCTGGGTTTCTTAAAACCCACCAACTAGTGTCTGCCAATTTCTGGTGGCCTGGCTTAGCTTCCTTTGTCTGCCAATATGTCACCGGTTGTGCCATTTGCCAGGCCAATAAATCCAATACTCACCCCACCACCCCGCCCCTCTCCCCCATTAAATCCTCCTGCACTCACCCTTTCCAACAGATCTCCTGTGATCTTATCACCAACCTTCCCCTTTCCGCTGGCTTCGATTCCCTCTTAGTTGTGGTTGACCATGGACTTACAAAGGGGGTAATCCTCTGCCCAACAAAGAAAACCATCACAGCAGAGGGTATAGCCGCTCTTTTCTTTCATAAAGTCTACAAGAGATTCGGTTTATATGACAAGATCATCACTGACAGAGGGCCACAGTTTGCGTCCTCCTTTGCCAAAGAATTAGGGAAACTGTTACAGTATGAACTTGCCCTGTCAACTGCTTACCATCCCCAGACAGATGGAGAAATTGAAAGAGTCAACCAGGAAATAGAAACTTACCTTTGCATTATTTGTGGTAACCATCCCTTTGATTGGACCAAACATATCTCTACTGCTGAATTTGCTCACAATCGTCGCCCTCACTCTGTCACAGGAAAATCCTCATTCTACCTCGTGATGGGATATGAACCCTTAGCCCTCCCAATGGTATTTTCCACCAGCAAGGTTCCTGCAGTAGAAGAACGAGTCAAGAAACTCCTAGCAGCCTGAGAAAAAGCCCTGGCAGCTCACAAATTAGCATGACAAGTGATGGCCACACGATCTAAGAAGTCCTTTATGCCATTTGTTAAAGGAGATAAAGTTTGGTTGGAAGCCCGCAATTTGAAAAGAAATATAGATAACCTGAAGTTTGCGCCCAAGAGAAAAGGGCCTTTTACCATTGTCCAGGTGCTATCTCCCATCTCTTACTGATTACATCTCCCCAGTACCTGGAAGATCCATCCTGTCTTCCATGCCTCTCTTCTCACCCCTTATCATGAGAATGCTGTCTATGGAAAGAACTTCCCTAGACCACCTCCAGAGCTAATAGAAGAAGAAGAAGAATACAAAATAGAAAAAATAATACGTCATCACAGAACTCCATCAAACTGCTTCTATTTGATCCGATGGAAAGAATACTCCACCGAAGAAGATTCATGGATCCCAGAGTGGGATATGAAAAATGCAAAGTCCACCTTAGAAGAATATAAAAATCATCATCCTTCTCTTTCGTCTCCTTAGCTTCTACCTCCATTGATGCTACCACCCTTCAGATTTCTCTATCTTCAAAATGTCTTCTATCACTTCTGTTTCCTCTTTCATTGACACCCCCGCTTTGACTTCCACTCGTCCAGTTACTCCCCTTGTCACACTTGATGCCATCGCTGCTGTTGCCACCAACATATCAACTGCTAGTACACTCCCACCAGGTGTACCCTACCCTCCCATGCATGCTGAACCAATGACTGACATACTCCTTGAAAAGGCATGTAGAGAATGAGTTTATATAGAAATCCTTCATCACCCCGGACATGTCCTAGCCATCAACGACCTTCTCCACCCCCATTCGGCACTCCATAACCTCTTCATGGCCCACTTAGGATGCAGAACACTTGAAACAATGAGCAGAACCATGACTTCAAATGCCCACATTGGGCTTTTTACCTCTAAACTGCAATGCATTGGAATGGATATCCAACACCTTATCAAAGATGCCATGCATCAGTTGGATATGACCTATATGTTAGAACAAGTAGAAGTGGCCAAGGAGAAAGGTGAACAACATGCAGCCTATTTAGCTGCTACTACTCCTTCCACCTCATCATCACCACTTACCCCTGAGGAGCAAGCTCTGGTCGACTGCATCAAAGCTTGGTGGACTGGTGGCGATCATACTATGCCCTTATCACTGTGCCACCCTCACTACCATGAAGCTTGTTTCTCCTGCCACCATTTAGGCCACCTCAGGACTGATTGTATCTTCTACCAATGCATCCATTGCCTTAGATGGGGTCTGGGTCATACTCAACATTCGTGCCCTCTTTGCCATCGTACTCCATCCCAATCTTTGTCTTCATCATCTTTGTCATCTGCCTCTTGTCATGCCACTACACATTTCACCTTGCCAATTCCACCCCCACCAGGGATCCCATTTCCTCGCCGGAGTATAGGACGTGGTCACCCTAGAAGGTCCCCCCCTGTCCTTGTTCTCCTAGCCCCCAGTCAGAAGGTTCTCTAATTGACATGTATGATCCTGTTGCTGAGCCCAACATGATGGGAGA
This sequence comes from Austroboletus festivus, assembly GCA_038088875.1. Classification (NCBI taxonomy): domain Eukaryota; kingdom Fungi; phylum Basidiomycota; class Agaricomycetes; order Boletales; family Boletaceae; genus Austroboletus; species Austroboletus festivus. Next base: position 6,729 of record JBBPJU010001387.1, on the reverse strand, counting down.
TGTCTGCGATATCTAGATTGAGACTAAACTGGCTGCTGTGTGCCAGCTCGTCTAGATGTCTCTCACAGTAGTTTCAAGTATACAAAGGGGGTAATGTTATGATTTCTTTCTTCTTTTGCATATAACCATTGTACCGACTCTAGCCTTTCATTTTCCCTTGGATAATCCCACTTGGAATAAGTCCAATTTGTCTTCAGGCTGAGTCATACCATCTTATTCACACTTATTCATTGATATGTAGTAATTGGCCTAATTACTAATTTGGTATTTGTCATCATGAGTCATTTCCCCTTCTTCTGACTCATCGATTGTTCTTTAACATTCTATCGTATTCTATATGACTCATCTATGGACAGCCTTGTTTCCATTCAAGGCAGTATTTCCACACTGCCTCTCATTCCTCCCCACTATATAAGTTTGCCTATCTGCTGCCATGTACCTTAGTCTAGTTCTCCCTTACAATCACATCTTTGTGCTTGTCCCCTTGTCAGACTCCTGAGTATTCTCTTCCACTCAGTCTCCCTGACCATAGTCTTCGTCCTACTCTGAGTGGATGCTATCTATCCTGAACCTTCTGAGTATTCACTAGACGATACTCTGTACTGAACCCTTGACCCTAAGGGCTAAACTTGGACCTACCCAGTTCAAGTGTAACAGTCCATGTAGATGATAAGCCACTCCTTGGCTGAGTAATCAGCAAAGATATCATCCATTAAGGCTTGGAATGTAGCTGGCGAGTTGCACAGCCCAAAGAACATTACTGTGGGCTCAAAGAGCCCCATAGGGGTGATGAAGGTGGCCTTCCATTGATCCTTCTTATGGATCCAGATATTGTTGTACCCCCACCTTACATCCATCTTGGTAAATATGTGGGAGTTTATGACCTTATCGATCAGGTCAGTGGTGAGGGGGAGAGGGTAGGCATTTTTGACTGTGTGGGAGTTGAGATAGCGGTAATCTTGGCAAGGCCGAAGCTTCCCATCCTTCTTTTTTATGAAGAAAAAGGGGGATGCTTGTGGAGAGGTGGATTGAGTGATCTTTCCACTTTTCAGATGTTCCTCAATGAACTCCTTACAGGCTTTTGTTTCCTTAGGGTTAAGGGAATAGTTCTTTGCTCAATATGGTTTGAAATCTTTGGTGAGCTCAATCCTGTGATCATAACTCCTTGAGGGTGGTAGGGTGGTGGCTGCTTCCTTGGAGAATACACTCTGAAACTCTTGATACTCCTTCGGCAGTTCTTTCTTTTCCAGGACCTGCTTGCTGGCTAGTTCAGTAGATACTGTAGTTTTGCGAATCTCCTTGTCAAGACTCTCTCTTATGATCACCTCTTCAGAGGGGTTATCCAGGTCCTCAGCGATATATTTGGCCAGATATCGCTATGCCACTTGTAGTGGTCTTTCCTCAGCATCTTCATCAGCCATCAGGAGAAGCTCCTGCTTCTCCCAGTCTATTATTGGGTTTTCCTCGGCTAACCAAGCCATCCCTAAAATGATGGGTGTTTTGCTGGAACCAAGCACCATCAGGCTCCTTCTTTGGATCTTGCCTCCTATGGTCATGGTCAGGAATCCGTGCTGGGTGATACTTCCTCCAGCATTATGAGATCCATCTGCGTTGATAGCATTTCAGGGTTCTTTTAGAGGGATTAGGGGTATTTTTCATTTTTGGGTGTGCTTGGTGTTTATGAAATTGCCTGTGGCACCACTGTCAATCAGGGCGTGGGTTTCAATGATTCCAGACAGCGTTTGAACAGTGATTGGGATGGTCATAGATTGTTGTTCCTATGATAGTACAGCTTTGTCCGGTACACTAGAGGAGGGAAATATTGTCTTCACTCCTCTCCTTAAAAACCCCTGATCTTAGCGATCTTGTTCATGACAGTAGTAGAAAGTACCACAACCCTTTCTTCCTTGCCATCGTCTTCATCATTGGTGAACACATCTTCTTTGTAGACTTGCTGCAGAACCTTGAGGATTTGATCCTTTGTCCCTTTCTTGCTATCAAGTACCTTCTGTATGTACTCCGCAGTTTCATTGGGCATTGATGGGTCCTTTGTTACCCCATCCAAGACCTCTCTAGTTTTCTCCACTGCTCTTGTCAAACTGGGTCTCTTGTGGTTTCGAGTGGAACATCCTTTTCTTCCACAGATGAAGCAAAGGCCATTCTTGATACGGCAAGCTCTTTCCATGGGTGACAGTCATATCGCATTCATGTCCATCACATTGGGATCCTTTCCTGACAATCTTCCTCCTCCATTTCCTTCTTGATGGGTGAATCATCCTCCGGATAAATCTCTTACCTGATCCAGTTGTTGAACTTGTTTCTGAGCTGACTTGACCCACTCCTTGATAGTGGTCGGTTCCTTTAATAGGATGATATTCCTGGCAATATCCTGGTTCAGTCCTTTGATGAACCATTCACAGAGTGCACCTTCATCGGTCACTCTGGCTTTGGCAGCAAGAAGTTGGAAATCTTGAATGTATTTCTGGGTGCTCTTCATGATTGACAGCCCTCTCTCTTGATGGAGGTTTCCAATTCTTCTTCTGGCATCCATGGATTCCTCCTTCAACACGAAGGAATTTCTTGATGAACTTGTCCCATGTTTTTTCTTTTTCATTGGTATTTTTATCTAGTGCAAAATGTCCTTCAGTGAACACTCTTCCCCTTCCTTTCGGCATTTTGTTTAGGGTGGTTACCACTTTCATCAGGTCTGTTTTGTAAATTTCAGGGTTTACAGCAAAATAATTCTCCATGGCAGCGATCCACCATATGGCATCTTCACTGTTTCTGGAGAAGTCTGCAGGGAGTGCAGCTTTCAGTTCTATGGGGGCCATATCATTGTCTTTCAACTCTTCTTGGACTTGCTTAGTTATATGTGCTTGTTGTTTGTCCCAGATTTCTGTTCTGCTCTTTGGCTGATTTCCTCTTCTTGACCCTGTCTTTCTGCTGATGAAGTATTCTGGGTTGATGTACCCTGCTGGGGCTGGGGTTCCTGGGGGTGCAGGTAGAATGGGAGACGATTCCTTTGGCAGTAGGTGATAGTCCACATCCTAATAAGAGGTTGTGCTTCTACTGATCCAAGATGGGAGAGGAGAAAGTGAAGGTGGGGGTGTTCCTCTAGTAAGTTCAAGAGCACTCGCTGAGGGATCAGGGATGGAGAAAGGAGGAGCTCTAGAAGGTAATCTGCTCCTGGAGACTTAAAGTGTCTCTGGGATAGGGGCCCTACATATAGACTCAGTGGTGGGGAAAGGGGGGTGGTGTTTGTCGTCTGATCCAGGTTGGCATGCAATCATGGCAGTAAAACTTCCCAGCTTGTAGAAATGAGGGGGGTGGCAATAGAGTTAGATTCTTTTGATATGGAATGCAGGAAAAGGAGTCCTAGGTGTCGGGCAAGGAATTGGTCTGTTCTTCCTAAGTTCAGCCCATAGCGTATGCAAGTGGCAAGAATAGACACCCAGGCATGTGTTGCCAAGTGAAAGACAATGAAGTGATGATTGAGGCAGTGCCTCACTAGAACTCTCTCGACAAAGGGGAAATTGTCCACCTCTGAAGGTACAGCAGACTCCACATAAGATTGTGTAGAATCTAACTAAGGAACATGATAGAGTTACATGGGCGCTATTTATATGTACATGGGAATAGATGGGAATCTATTCCCTTCTGGGCTATTGGAATACTACTTGCCAAAAGAGTGGCAAGGAATGGAAAGCATCCTAAATGAGAAGATCTCATCTAAGATGAGATCATGCTGTAATACCATAATTGATGGCATGCACTGCCTATGGATAGAAAGGGGAAGGGCAGTGCATGGGAACTCTCCCTCATACATGGGAAGACTTCCATAAAGGATCTAAAAGGATATATGAAGATCTATCACTGTGGAGTAGATCGAATATATCCAGAAAGGTCAGTGAAAATAAATAAAAGATTAATTGAACCAAAATGGGAAAGTGTTCTTGTGCCTTGTCATGTACTTGTACAGTTCCTGGGCATCCCAGGTGAACCACTCCTCATTCCCTGGGGGAACGTTCTCCTGGTTATCTGGCAGTGGAGGTGAACTGCTCCACTGCTCTAAGAAGTCTCCCCAAGCCAAGGAGCTTGAGAAGTCCATCTCCATCTCCACCAAGTGACCTGAAGAAAAAGAAAAAGACAGCACCTCTAGCACCTCTGGATACAGCATAGGGGGATGCCTCCATCATTCCATAACACATCATGAATCTTCCAGGTGGGTGGTAACTTTAATTGATACGTGAGTGGGGAAAGAACCTTGAGGATTTCAAAGGGTCCTTCTCTTCTAGGAGCAAGCTTTTGGGAGATATACAGGATTTTTAAGTTTTTATTGGATAACCAAACTTTGTCTCCTATTTTCCACAGTTTAAAGTTTGATTGGGTTTTCTTTGTCATAGCTTGTTGAAATAAGATAAGGGCAGCTTTGGCTTCTTCTCTGGCATTTTCTAGGGTTTTCAGGTGGTTTTCTGCAGCTGGTAGGAAGGTTTTTATGAGAGGGGGGTAAGAGCATGGTTCATAGCCCATCATGATGGAGAAGGGGGATTGTTTGGTGGCAGAGTGAATGGTAGAGTTATGATGGAATTCAGCAATGGGGAGAAGATCTGTCCATTTGTTTGGTTGATTGGTACAAAATATCCATAGGTAGTTTTCTAGTTCTTGATTGACACATTCAGTTTCTCCATTGGTTTGAGGGTGATAGGCAGTGGAGAGGGTGACATCATATTTGAGTAGACAGGTGTGATGTGATCTATGGATAAGGACCTTTCATAGTGTTCAGCTGTCACTCGGCAGTAGATAGAAGACTGGAGAAGTCTGGGATGGTTATGGGAAGTCTTTAGACTGCAGCCCTCACTTAGGGATGACAGTTAGAACCAAATACCACATAGATTAAACGTAGATCTAGTTAAGAAAACTACTGTACAAGGCAGTCATATTTATAGGGGGAGAAATACTACTATGACCATAAGAAGCGGTCGTAGGTAGATAGAGGACTGTCCGTAGGGTCAAGGGGAAAGGCATAGGTGGGGGAGGGTAAGATTGCATCAGTGTAAGGATGCGATTGAAATGGAAAGTAGTCTGAAGATAAGAAAGACAAGAAAGAGATAAAGTTCATATGATTTAATCTAGGCATGGATGTGTCACATCCATGTGGGATCTGTGGGCCACTCTGGTGTAGGTGCAGTCTCCTCTAGGTGGAGTGGTGGTGCTTGAACGTTCCACCATCCTGGGATGAAGTCCCCTAGGGGTTCCTCTCCCCAGGTGGCTCCCTCGGCTTCTCCTCCCCAGAATTGGGGTCGTCCATCCTCGTTTCCTCTGTAAGGTGCAGCCGTGATATTCCCATTCAGCCATGGTCTATCCCCTTCATGAGGAAAAGGGGTGGCCCTCCTTGGGTAGTCCACATGGTGCATGACAATGGGCAAGTTCTCTGGCAAATGCTGAGGCAAATTGAGGGCCTCTATCAGAGATGCATTTGTCATGGAGTCCAAATCTTTTGAGCACATGGTGGAAGAAGAGGAATGTGATGCCTTCAGCAGATACCATTTTATTGGTTGGGATGAAAATTACCCCCCAAGTAAGGCCATGATCAATCATGACCAGAATGCTATCAGCTCCATTACTGAGGGGTAGGTCAGTGATAAGATCCATGGAGATATGTTGGAAAGGATGGGAGGCAGTGGTGGCGATGGGGGAAAGCAGTGGGTGTTACAGAACGATGGAGGAGGCCACCAACTCCCTACCTAGAGGTGCTTGATGCCCCATCTTTTTCCTCTTACCAAGGAGGGAACATGGAAGTGGACCCACACCCACTTTCCAAGTGGACGGCTAATGGAGATGAGTGGGGGATCCCTGACCCTCTGGTGGACGACCCACCAGCACACAACAATGGGGTATGGTACCCCTGGGACAGGCAGGATGATCATTTGTTTCTTTTTCATCGTAGCGACTCATCCTCTTTCTTCTGACTTTCCTCTCCTTATAGATAGAGGCCCCTTTGGCTCCCTTAGTTGGAACTCCACCCATTTCCCACTCCACACAGCATCTGCCGGAGTTCCATTACCACCCCTTTCTCCCCATACCTCTATCTATCGAGATCCAGTCAGTATTAAACTCTAAAACCTATGATAGAGTTCAGACCCGAATCAATGGAGAGCTCTCACACACTGCCCTTTCTTTTTCATCTATCTCGGGCAGTGCGCGCAGCCTTATTTCATTTACCTCAAACCAGGACACTTCTTTTCATATATCTAGATCTTCCTAAAGATGGAAGGTTATTCCCTTCACTCAGCCCTTACATATATAAGCGCCCATGTACATTAGAGTTTTCCCCAGTTAGAATCTATGCATTCTTATGTGGAACTAGCTGAACCTTGAAGGTGGAACACTTGCCCCTTCTTGAGAGAGTCCTTATTCAGCAAAGCCTAGCTTTGCGCCACCTCCTGTCCACCGAGTTCACTAGCCTTCACCAGACCATCTTTTTCATCTGCATCCAGTACAGACCTAGGCTAGGAAGAGTAGACAATGTAATCGCTCGACAGCTAGGCCTCCATGTCTTGCATTCCATATTAAAAGATTCTAACTCTAGCATGCCTCCCCCTGCCTTGACAGGAAGGGAATACCAAGTGGCATCATTGCTACTCACTCTGGATCAGACAATGACCCCCCCCCGCCCCCCCCCCCAGACGGATCTAGACGGGGGGCCCCTATCCCAGAGGCACTTCGGTG
>JBBPJU010001386.1:0-12146 GCA_038088875.1 Austroboletus festivus | reverse complement strand
ACTCTTGACCATCCTTCTTCGTTATCAGTTTCACAAGAACCGGGTCATTTCGGTTCATCCATTCATAGACTGCAACGCGTCTCTTCATCCACTGATTACGCTGCATTATCTCTCTAGTCTCCCATGATATCTATCCTTTTCCTGCATTAGTAGACTCCAGCTCTTCTGATTGTTTCATAGACACAAAGTTTGTCAATAATAATGGACTTTTGCCCTATTCTGTCTCCCCACTTTTACTCCATTTGTTTGATGGAACATCCAACTCCACCATCACTCAAGCCATCGACCTCTCCATCCATTTTCCCACTGGTGATATTACTCCAACGATGTTCTACATCACCTTGCTGGATGGTTTGTATTCACTTGTCCTAGGACACAACTGGCTCGCCTGCCACAATTCATTGATTGATTGGGTATCAAGCAGTATCTCATTCTGGACACCCAAGCACCCCATGCCAACACCTCCGAGCTCAACCCTGCAGCCTCCGGAAACCATTCCTCTGGCTGATCCTGTTCCCACCGATTCACCACATTTCTCAGATTGCAAAGTGCCTTCCATCACACTTATCAGTGCACCCACTTATGTGCTCACCTGTCACCTAGAGGGCTCCATACAATTCACTATGACTCTCCACCCTCTGAAGACTGAACTCTGCTCTGCCTCCACTGACCCAGAACCAGTCGACCTCTCTGGTGTTCCCCCAGAGTATCATGATTTTGCTGACATCTTTAGTAAGGGCAAGGCATCTAAACTTGCTCCACACTGTGATTTCGATCTGAAGGTTGACCTGGAGGAAGGAGCCTCCCCTCCCATAGGCACCACTTATTCCCTCTCCACCTCCAAGCTTGAGTCCCTCCAGACATTCCTCGATGAACACCTCTCCATGGACTTCATCCACCCCTCTTCCTCCACTCACTCCACCCCAGTGCTCTTTGTCTGCAAAAAAGATGGTTCACTCCACCTTTGCGTGGATTTCTGCAGTTTGAACAAGATTACAAAGAAAGACCACTACCCACTCCCCCAAATCTCTGATCTTCTTGACACTCTGAGCCATGCCCACATCTATACAAAACTTGATCTCTGGCATGCCTACCATCTTGTCTGCATTGCTGATGGAGATGAGTGGAAGACCTCCTTCTGCATGCACTATGGGTCATATGAGTGGCTTGTTATGCCCTTTGGACTCACAAACACCCCTGCAGTATTTCAGCAGTTTGTAAACTCTATCTTCACAGATCTTCTTGATGTCTCAGTCATTGTCTACCTGGATGATATTCTCATCTTCTCCAAAGACCATGCAAAGCACAAAGAACACATTCAGGAAGTACTCTGATGGCTCTGAAAACACAGATTTTATGCCAAGCCTGAGAAATGTGAATTCCACACTGAGTCCACTGAATACCTCAGTTACCAACTCTCTTCATCCAGTCTTTCTGTGTCCTCTGAAAAGGTAAAAGCCATTATTGATTGGCCCAAACCTCAGAAAGTCTGCAACATCCAGTCATTCTTAGGTTTTACTAATTTCTATCATCAGTTCATTGCTGACTACTCTGGACTTGTCATTCCGCTCACCCACCTCACTCACAAAGGCACTCTGTGGAATTTTGATGACACCTGTCACTCTGCCTTCCAGCATCTGAAAGACACCTTCACTTCCACTTCTATTCTCACTCACTGGGCCCCCAATGTGCCCCTAATCATCGAGACTGATGCCTCCAACTATGCGATTGCCAGCATCCTTTCTATGTGATGTCCAGATGATGACATTTACCCAATCACATATTACTCCTGCACCCTCACAGCCCTGGAACTCAATTATGACACTTACAATAAGGAACTGCTAGCCATCCATGAGTCCTTCTTGACTTGGTGGCAGTATCTTGAGGGTTCTGGAACTCTGGTGGATATTGTCACTGACCATAAGAATCTGGAATATTTCACTACCAGTAAACTCCTCACCTGGCATCAAGCCTGGTGGTTGGAGTTCCTCTCCCAGTTCAACATGGTTGTCCATTTCCACCCTGGATGTTTGGGCACAAAGCCCAATTCCCTCACTAGATGATGGGATATCTATCCTAAAAAGGGGGATAGGGACTACGCTTGCATCAACCCACAAAACTTCCAACCCATCTTTACCCAAGAGCAACTCATGTCATCCCTTAGGGCAATGATACTAGCAACTCCAGTCCTCTGGGCCAGTACCTTATTTAACATCGAGTCACTCCATAGTGACATTCTATCTGCTCTCCCCTCTGACCCTATTGCCTCTATTTACATATCCAACCCAGAGCCATCTGACTCTTGCTGGTCAGTTGACACTGATGGATTCCTGTGCTTAGATGGTCACATCTATGTTTCCAATGCTGACAACCTGCACCTCAGAATCCTCTGGTATAAACATGACCATCCACTCTCCGGTCACTTTGGACAAAACTGAACTTTAGAACTTATCTGCTGAGAATACACTTGGCTGGGCATCTGGACATTCATCAAGGACTATGTTGCATCCTATATAGCCTGCGCTTGTGCCAAGGTCCTCAGACATAAGCCCTATGGGCTCTTAAAACAACTCCCCATCCCCAAGAAGCCATGGAATTCAATATCCATGGACTTCATAGAACAACCCCCCATTTTCTGTGGACACAGTGATATGGAACGTGAGATGTGGAGTCTTCTCATAATGACATTGTTGAACGTCCCTAGCCTAGTGCTGGTGGCAGTAGTGATATAGAAGATGCTCAGCCTCCCTGCGTAGATGAACATGATGATTAAGTGACAATGGTTAAGTCCGATCCAGACAGCAACTCTCTTGAGGAAAGGTAAACCATCCACCTTTCCAAGGTATTGCTGTTATCCACATAAGGTCACATAGAATTTAGCTGGAGGCTAACTATAGTACAAGGGTGCTTATATACCTAATGGGGAAGAGATGGGAACTAGTTCCCATCTTCGGTATTGGAAATACTAGTGCCCCAAAGAATGGGCACAGAGGAGATAGCATCCCCAAAGAATTCAAAAGAGGCAACATGCACAGCCTTGAATATGAAATAGAAGGGCTGTGCATGAGAACTCTCTCACGACTGTGGGAGAGTTCACATGTAATGTATATATGGCTATATGAGAAGGTAAAAATAGTCTGTTCTTGAAATAACCATTATGGAATCAAGATACAGATAAAAGGGGTAAAAGCACTCTGACAGATGCAGTGTGGAGTAGGGAAGGTGGAGTGCTTACTAAATGGGTCTGGGATCTTGATCCCATCAGAACAGTCCATCCTCAGGCAAGTCTGTCCAATCATACCACCTCACTGAAGTATTGTCCCTCCTGGTAGCTTCACCACTAGTCGGCGAGGTGTTGCCCCACTCATTGGGATCTGCGGTCCAGTCCGTGATGTAATCCTCTTCCCTCCTGTATTGGTGAACATTCCCCATCAACAACAATTCGGAAGAAAAATGTGGGGTGTCCCACAAGGGAACATTCGTCTCCTTCATCCAGGCTAAGTGTGGCCTGTCTAAGTCATCAGGAAATGGAGTCAGCATCCTCCTCCATTGTTCTGTAACACACAGTGCCATCCTAGTTGTTGTGGACAGACTTTCCAAACAGTGTATATCTTCATTCCGACTGACAATAAGGTGACTTCTCTGGAGTTAGCCAAACTTTTCCTCCTCCATATCTTCTTCAAGCACAAAGTCCCATCATACATCACCTCCAATCAAGGATCAGAGTTTGTCTCCCATTTCTTCTACTCTCTCGGAAAGGCACTTGACATCTGCCTCAACTTCACTTCCAGATATCATCCAGAGGGTGACGGACAAACCAAGTAAATGAACCAAACCCTGGAATAGTACCTTCGGATTTACTGCAATTATCAGCAGGACAACTGGTCTGAACTTCTGCCCCTTGCAGAGTTCACATACAACAATGCTCCGAATGCTACCACCAGTGTTTCACCCTTCTTCACCAACAAAGGGTACCACCCCAACATCTTTGTCCATCCTGAGCATGATCTGACATCCACCTGAGCCCAAGAATATTCTGTCAACCTTGACTCCCTGCACACCTTCCTCTGTGAAGAGATAGCCACTGCCCAGCAATGATATCAAGGATCTGCAGATGCCAAACAAACTCCAGCACTGGACTTCAAGGTCAGTGACCAATTTTTCATAAAGGCCAAATATTTCCACTTCACATGTCCCTCAAAGAAACTCTCCAAGAAGAATTTAGATCCATATGAGATCATTGCACAAGCAGGTGCCCTCTCCTTCACCCTCTGGTTTCCAGAGAACATGAAGTCCATACATCCAGTCTTTCATGTCTCCCAGCTGGAACCTGCCATTCTAAACACCATTCCGAATCATATTTAACTGCCTCTGCCTCCGGTTGAGGTTGATGGTGAGCCTGAGTATGAAATATTAGAAATTCTTGATTCTAAAATAGATAAGAGATGAAGAAACTGCAAGCTCTGGTACCTAGTATGCTGGTTAGGATATAAAGGGACTGATGAAGAGACTTCTTGGTTATTAGTGACAGAGTTAGGCCACACATTGGAACTTGTCTCCAACTTCCACCTCCAATATCCAGAGAAGCCCAGTCCTCACATGAGTTAACCATCAAGTTTTTCAGTGCATTGGTCAAACAAAGAAATAACAGTCTCTAAATAAATCATCCCCTCGATGCCATCTTCTTCTGCCCCTTCTCCTGTTCCTTCTTCCTTATCCTCCTCTGCTACTCCCAACTCCTCTATTACTTCCTCATTCTCCTATGACATGTCCTCGTTCTTGTCATTTGGATACACCTCCACCATCTTCAGCTCCACCATCTGAGACATCAGGAGTGCCAGGCAATTGAGCTGCTTCTTGATTGCATCCCAGTGATCATTGATTGCCTCTATGATCATCTGCATGCACTCCCTCATTTCCAACACCTCCCCTAACTTTGCCTTCTTCCAAGGCCACTCTGCCTCATCTCCACCACACTCCCTCTTCCACTTCCTTTCCATTGATGGCTCTCTAGGCTGCTCACACTTTGCCTTTGTGTCCTTGCAAGGGACACATGCTGTTGACTTACCAGGACCAAGCATGCAGCTCAGCCCCTGGTCCTCGCACCTCTGGCACACTGGAAGCACCTCTGTGTGCCCCTTTTCTTTGTCTTGACTTTGGGCCACTGCCACTCGCTTAGCCCACTCCCTGGTGGCCTCCTCTGCCTCTGCTTGCAGCCTGGTGGCCTCCTTCTCTGCTGCCTTTTTCCACTCCTCCTCCTCCTTCTGAGCCTTTGCTTGCCTCCACCACTCTGCCATCTTCATGTTCCAGAGCATGTTATTGTCATCAGGATTCTCCACCAGGCATTCTTCTGACCAAGTTTTGATATTGGAAAACTCGAACATGGTGGTTAAGTGTTAAGAAGTTGACAATGAGACCAGCCAGACTTTATAGGCATACCACACTCCACTTCTTAACTCTGCCCATTCAACAGTGTCACATGATCCTCAAAGGCCTTCAGGGGTTCAGGCCTAAGAGGGGGATACTGTCATATTCAGCACAACTCTGCCCCTCCAGTACAATTCCTCAGCACCTCTGGTGCAATTTTCTTCTTACCTCATAGATATTTGACTTGGACTTGTATAGCATTATTTCCTATGTCTCATCATTATGTTTTCCTAGTCATCCTCGATTACTTACATTCCCAGTTATCCCTAATACCCATACCATTGATTGCTAAGAGGCATTGCCTCAAGGCAATGCTCCAGCACAACTCCACCTCCAACTCCACAGTCATTAGTAATCCATCTCCTCCATACTATATAAACTCTGTACTTTAGTTGTACATACTTCAGTTTGAATATCAACATAAACAACTCAAACATCCTCCTCTCTGATCCTCCAAGTCATTGAGCAACTTCACTCCAACACCCTCTGTCCTCCAACTCTCTGCCCTGAAATTCGGAATAACAAGATCTCTTGTAAGGGCGCACTATATATGGTAAAGCCAAGTCCTGCTTGACCTCCCCTAACTCTGCTCCTCTGCTTAACTCCAGAGGTCCTTCATCCATCTAGTTTTAACACTGGGACCAACAGTGAATTAATTGTGATCAGCTCTGACTCTAGTTCTAGCCCTGATGAAACTCCCAAGATCTGAAGCATGCTAGGCTCCCCAGGTCTAATACCTGCAAGCCCTTAAAAAGGTCTATTCCACCATCACAAATCTTTGTCCTTCCAACTCTAGTGGCTGTTCCACCATCTTGAGTCTTTGTTCCTCTAAGTCCACTGGCAGGCAAACCATCTAAGCCTCAAAATCTTTGCTACCAAGCAAAGATATGCCTTGTGTTGCACCACAGTCTCAAACTAACAAGTGATAGCAGGCCCTAAGTCTAGCAAGCCCAAACTGACTAGAAAGGATAAGGGTAGGGTGACATTACTTCTTTTCAGTGATGATGACCTGTCAGAGTTGGTTTTGGTGGCATCCTCTGGTGCATTGCAAAAAAATCCCATTGCCAAAAAGAGGAAATCAATTCAAGTCATTTTGGCAGAGGATGTTGAGCTGGCTAAGATGAGGTCTGCCAAAAAGACACCTGTGAATACTCCACATTCCACGAAATATGTCAAGGCTGCCCAATCCCCCACAGAAAATATGCAGATGCATACATCTATGCATGGTCAGTCTGAAAGGTACACCATCATGAATAATTTTTATCTTATCACCATGGACCCATTTGCTGCATTCCAAAGTCAGCACCAGGATGCTGGAAATGATCACATCACCAATGAACTCAATATGTTGCTTAGCAGCCATCAGGTCAGTGCAACCACACTTGATGAAATTTGGATAGGCATTTACCAGAGTTCTGGTTATAAACCAAGTTGCTGGATGGCTAATTTGGCAAAGAATGGTGTCCCTGAATATTTGTTCAGTAATATACTTCAAATTATGGAAGATGCAAGCAAGGATCACTGTAAAACTCCAAACTTGTAAGTTCTTTCAAGTCTAAGATCTGCTTGTTGATTTTGTGATCAAGGAAAGGCAAGAATTGATGTCATACTTTTTTGTACCTGCTGTATATAAAGCTGAAATAAATAAATTTCTCCTTTATACTATTCCCCCTCCTACTGACAGACTAAGCTCATCTTGCATGGCATGCATTTTGGCTGTTGGTGGTAAGTGTGTGCAGGCTAAGTTGACTTCATTGCAAAGAAATAAGCAGCACAAAAAATACCTTTCCCTCACAACAGACCTTGCAACCACACATCAGGCCTACATGCAGGAAGCAGATGATCTTGCAAACAAACATGGATGGTAGGCCTTTATTTAACACACATATGCATACTAACAGATCAAAACTTAGGTCCCTCAAATGGACATGCATGCAGCTTCTCCTTGGCTCCAGGCTGCATGACCACAGGCACATGAATCCCTGGAATGCCTTCTTGAAGGCAAAGCTGGCTGAGGTAAACTTTGGCCATGTAAAAGGTGATCACTACCAATTGCTGTTCTTTGTGAAGAAATATAAGGCAGAACTGCTCACTGAATACCATCATCTTACTGCTGTCAAAATGAAACTGTTAGTCAACAAGACTCAAGAATGCACCAATCCGAAGGCAGTGAATCAATTGGTTACTGTGGCATTCACCAAGATGGACAATTTGGTATGTTAAAATCATATTATTATTATTATTATTTGTCAAGTTCATGGCAACTTATGCAGTGGACCATGCTTTGCACCACAACTGGCATAGAGGGCTTTTTCATCACTGTTTGTGGAAGCATTGAAGATCATGCTGAACCCAAAATGTTTTTACAGAGAAAGCCAAGTGATTTATTTGCAGAGTGCTTGACATTGAGCTGCACCATTTGGCACTCAGACTTGAATCATGGGTTATCAGTGAAATTGGTGAGCCATTTTTCTTATTTATTGATTTGGACTGATTATGTTACACTTGGACTGAGTAGATTTGAGTGTAGACCTTGCATAAGCAAAGTTTCATTGGTCTGCTTGAAGAGAATGCTGTCTAGGAGCACTCTAGTGATGAGATAGAATCAAGTAGTGTCCACTCAATAGTAGGATGAAGACTAGTTGTTAAGTGAGACCTTGAGGAAGAGAACTCAAGGGAGTCTGACAATTAGAGCAAGCACAAGAAGGGTGATTGCAAGGTAGAACTAGACTAGAGTACATGGCAGCAAGAGGACAGGCTTTTATAGTGGATAGAAATGAGAGGCAGTATGTGAAATACTATTTTGAATGGAAATAAGGCTATCTGTAGATACGTCATAAGAATGTTGTGGAACATCAAAGAAGGTCAATGAGTCAGAAGATAAGAGGAATAACTCATTGATGACTAAAATGTATAATGTCAGTGGACTGATGATATGACTGATGACTAAACATAAATGAATATGTGGTAATAAATGAAGCTGACCAAGTCTGAAGGAGAATCAGGCTTATCCCATTAAGATTGCCAGAGTAGAACTGAAAAACTTGGTCAATTGTAACTGTACAAGTAAATGGCTAGTAGAAAAAGTGTACTCCCTCAATGAATCATAACATTACCCCCTTTGTACATTTGAAGCTACTACAAGAAATGATGAGCCAGTGCACAGCAGCCAGTTTAGTCTTATCTAAATGTCATAGACATCTCCCATTATATTTGACTCTATAACAGGGTTGTACATATCAATAAGAGAACTATCTGACTGAGGACTAGGAGAATGAGGACAAGAAGGAGATCTTCTAAGATGACCACATCCCATAGTTTAGCAAGGGAATGGAATACCAGGTGGGGATGGAACTGGAAGAGTGAAACAAGTAGTAGCACAATGAGATGCTGATAACATGGAAGATGATGAGGATAATTGAGATGGATTTCAACAACATAGAGGGCATTGATGTTGGGTATGACCAGGGCACCATTTAAGACAATGTGTACACTGATGGAACATACAATCCACTCAAATATGACATAAATGATGACAGGTAAAGCATGCTTCATGATAATAGAGATGATGAGAAGATAGGGGAAGAGAGTTACTTCCTCTAGACCACCAGGTGTTATGCTTCAGCTGGATAGGCCAGAGTGTAGCCCTTTTAACAGTCAAGTTGTTGAGGAAGAGGAATAAGGGCAATGGTAAGTGTTCAGAGATGCAACAGATAGAGATGATTGTCTAGGGTGGAAGGGAAAATGGTGATGGATTGAAGAATATGAGGAATATTACCATGGATTGAGGTAAGCAATAGGTATTGCTATAGGTCTGAGAATGATGGCTAAAGATCTAATGGCAAAGAGACTGAGAGCCATCCAGAGAATAAGAGCTGGTGATGAGACAAGAGACAGTGGCTTGAGGATTATCACCAGGGATCAGGATCAGAAGATCAAGAACATGCCTACTCAAGAGTGAGGCATAGACTCAAAGGATCAGATATGAAGATATCAAGGATATCCCAGAGGGATTGAGCATTAAGGATCAAGGAAAAGGAATATAGATTGCAAGTATAAGGAGTACAGGATGTCAAGTGGTTATGGATAGAGTAATGGGGAATTATGAAGGGAGGTCTAAGATGGGGAACTAGAGTACAGGGGTAGCCACTATATATAGTGATCAGAGATGAGTGGTAGTACAGGATCAGAAATGGAACTGGGTAAGGGGTACTGATGATGAGTTATAATGATGAGTCATCAGAATGTCCAGGAATACGATAGAATATCAAAGAAGAGCTAACTCAGCCAGAAGAGCAGAAGGTGGTCTGATATTGAAGGGCTGGATCACTGATAAGCAGGAAAAATAGATAAGCCAGGATAATAATGGATGAATGAGTTAGAAGGGTTGAGGGTTGAATCAAGATAAGAGATAAGAAATGACTCATCCATGACAAATAGACATCAAGTAATCAGATTAATGGAAAGTCTATGACAAGGAGGATTCAGGTAAGTGTAAATGACAAGGACTAGATGAGTTACAAAAACAGAGCATATCTGCATAGAAGATGAATAGACTCATCTAGAAAATGGTACAAGTAAGTCAAGAGAATAGGGTCAAGGAAAAAGAGTAGTCCATGTGGTACTCAGCTAGGCCCTTAGGGATGAATTATAACACCAGGCTTCAATATGATCCATTAATGCTTGTTCCTGAGGATCTAAAGAAAAGGATGATATGAAGGGAGTAGTAGCTGTATAATAGGCTGTGGATTATTCCCCTTTCTCCTTGGAAACTTCATCAACTCATTCTAATAAGTGGGTTATATTCAACTGATGCATCACATCTTCAATAAGATTCTGAATGTTCATTCCAATTCATCATAACTTTGATGAATAGAGGGCAAGATGGGCATTTGATATCATAACATGACTCATTGTTTCTAAGGTTCCACAACCTAGATGGACTAAAAAAAGACTATGGAGTGCTGAATGAGGGTGAAGGAGATCATTGATAGCTAGGGCATGTCCAGGGTGATGAAGAATATCTGTATAAACTTATTCTCTATGAGGGGTTCCAAGTGGTTCAGTCATAGATTCAGTGTGCATAGGGGAATAGGGCATGCCTGGTGGGAGCACACTGGTGGTTAAAGTCTTGGTGTTATGATCCATCCCTAGAGCCTAGCTGAGTATCACATGGACTACTCTTTTTCCTTGATCTTCTTTATTCTTGACCTACTTATATTGTTTCCTAAATGAATCCTTTACCTTCCATATGGATATGCTTCATTTCTCAGACTCATCTAGTCCTTGATATTCTCACTTACTTGACTTTTCTTTGTTATAGACTTTCCTCTGATCCAATTACCTAATGTACATTTATCATGGATAAGTCATTCTTTATCTCTTATCTTGGTTCAACCCTTGACCCTTCTGACTCATCCATTCCATTATTATCTTGGCTCATCTATTCTTCCTGCTTATCATTAACTCAGCTCTTGATCTCAGATCACCTTCCATTCTTCTGGCTAAGTTAGCACTTCTTTGATATTCTACCATATTCCTGGACATTCTGATAACTTGCTATTCTGACTCATCATCAGCACCCTTTACCCAGTTTCCTTTCCTATCCTGTACTGCCACTTATCCCTAATCACTATATATAGTGGCTACCTCTGTATCCTAGATCCCCAACTTAGACCTCCCTTCATAATTCCCTGTCACTTCCTACCCACAGCTTTCTGATAATCTCTGTACTCTTCATACCTGCAATCTATACCCTTATTCTGATACTTGATCCCTGTGGGATTCCTTTAACACCTACATATCTGATCCTTTGAGTCCATGCTTCACTCTTGAGTAGGCATATCCTTGATCTTCAGTTCTGATCTCTGGTGATGTTCCTCAGCCCTTCACCTTCATCTCATCGCCAGTCTATATCCTTTAGATGGCTTTCTTGATTCTTTCATCTGATTCTCAGCCATTCTCATCTCAATATAGGGCAGTATCTGCTGCCCTCCCAGCCAATAGTAATACCAATTGCTACTTTCAGTTCATGGTGATGTCCCTCACACCCTTTGATTCATCACCATTCTCCTATCTATCCCATAATGACTACTCTTCTTTGCTGTATTGTAGAAGATTTGCCATTGCCCTTGCCATTCATCTTTAATGACTCAGATGCTAGAAGGGCTATGCTTTGGCCTACCCAGCTGAAACATAACACTTGGCAGTAGCAGCAATGGCTTCAAGGGTGATAAGAGAGGTAACAGGATAAGTAGGTGTCAAAGTGGAAGTGTTGATGAAGGAAGATATAGAAGAGATGGAAGACATTTTCAAATAAGAAGTTCTGAAGGTGGTAGCATCAATGGTGGTAAAAGCTAAGAATGAAAGATGGAAGAATGCTGCCTTTTATATTCTTGGAGAGCAGACTTTGCATTTTTCATATTCCACTCAGGGATCCATGAATCTTCTTCAGCTGAATATCCTTTCTATTGGATCAGATAGGAGCAGTTTGACAGAGCTCTGTGATGCTGTATAACCTTCTCAATTTTATATTCTTCTTCACCTTCTATTAACTCTGGGGGTTCTAGGAAAATTCTTTCCATAAATAGTGTTCTCATGATTAGGGAAGAGAAGAGAAGCATAAAAGACAGGATGGATCTTCCAGGTGTTGGGAAGACATAAGTGGTATATGATCAGAGATAGCACCTGAACAATTGTAAAAAGCCCTTCTCTCTTGG
>JBBPJU010001385.1:0-12152 GCA_038088875.1 Austroboletus festivus | reverse complement strand
AGGAAACTCCAAGCCATCGTCCGTGCACTGCCACCCCCCGAGAGACCAGACGCGCTCGCCGCCATTGCACGACTTCGACGCACGATCCAGACGCGCGCACTTCAGCCTGTTGATGTTGCACCGGTTGGATGTTTTGGGTGGATCTTTGGGAGACGCTCTCCTAAGCTGTATTCTGCGGACGTGGATGGTGTCATTCCGTTTGCTCGGGAGGATTCATTAACGAGGGCCAACGTGTGGTCATCCCGACGGCGTTCGCGCTGACCGTATCTAGGACACCTAGGTTCTTTCGTTTTCTTTGTCCTCCCATACCTTTTTCTTTTGTTCTTTATTTTTAGTTATTCCTCCCGCATCATCACGTTTACATTCTAGGTCGTTCGATGTTCTGAACTCTTTTGCATCGTTTTTGTTGTTGAACATTGTATGTACTACCCGAGACCGTCCCTTTTGTCAGTCGGATGAACCTTACCGATAGCTTGTCGAACTGAGTATATGTATATGTTTTTTTTATGGTGTATGTATGTTTTATACAGGTACCTTCTTCCAACACGTTTGACAACACGCGCCTGCCTAACTTGCGTCGGTAAGATTTGCCGCGCAGGTGACGCACTGACTATTACCCTTGAACAACAATGCCTCTTCTCTTTATGTAAAAAAAAAGTGTGTACACCTCCTATGACGCACCACTCGCGTGCCACCTACCTCCAAAATCATGAAAAAAAAGGACACTGGTCACGGTACCGAACTGAACACGCTCGAGTTAAACATCCTCCGTACCAAGTATGCATGCAAGGATCAACCTCTGACACGAAAAAAGGTCTTGACACGATCGAGAACCAGAAGCAAAGAGGGCACGGTTGGATCGTTGCCCTGATCGCACGACTTGAGGGGTGTACACGTTGTCGATGCTGACCCCTCATTGAAAACACGCGGTCTGCGAGGCTGCGCCCAGAGATCAAGCGAGCCGTCGGGGCGAATGAAGAAAGGAGAAAAAAAAAAGGACGTGTAGCCATGGAGCGACGAACGTTGGGTGCCGGCGACATTGTCACCACACTACGGCGATCGTCGACGCAGTTACCCTTTTTCCATGCTGTTTCCATACGGACGGAGAGCTAAGAAAAAAATTACTGTCCGTATTCGCCGTGGTCCCGCAGCATGGAATGCACGTCGACGTGAGTCAGTTCGCCAGGGTTGATCCTCTTGGAGGCACATGGTAGAGCCTCAGGCTTCCTTCCGGCGGTCGTTGTGCATGATGGAGAGTGATGACGCAGGGTCAGAATGCAGCCTTGAACGCGTAGGTCCGACGGACATGACACCAGCGTTCATGGATCCAGAACAGTGGGCCCATTTTTTCTCGCGTGCAGACAAGACGAAAGAGGAACGGAGACCCTGTGCCAATAGGTTGTTACCCACGGACCAGTCCAGGTCCTGCGCCACAAACCTTTCACTGCGCGGCGGCTAGAAACTTGATCCAGCGTTGCTGCGTCGTTTGCACGACCCCAATCTGAATTTGCAATGGAGATTGGACGAGAGAACACCACTAGGCATGACCAGGTAGTGATCGGAAGAGATGTACGATCGACCTGACCTGAGCTAACCAAAACAACACCAATGGGTTCCATGAGGCTAAACGTACCATAAAGCAAGAATGGGCGAGAAATGGGTCGCATCGTGTCCACGTTTGATGCGGTTGGTTGAGATGTCTATTTCGTCAGGCGGTGTGGGACCTCATAGTGGAGCAAGCGTAAATACGTACAAGAAGCTTCATTGACTGTATTTGGAAAGCGCGTTGGACGCTAACCAAGGGTCCTGCGTTAGTTGAGAAGGCGCACCTTGTATGCTTGATGTGGCTACATATCTCTTGCAAAGGGTATGCGAGCAGCGTTTGTGCCCCTCCAGGTTTGAACAGCATCAACCAATCTACAAACAACTCGAAGCACAGCAAGCACGTAAGACGAGCAAGTCAACGTGTTGACAGAAAAAAAAGAGACCAGGCTGCACTCGAAACACAGGGATGCTTTTACCGGTTCTGTGCCTGTTCGGTTAAACGGAGCGAATCACCTCTCAATGGCCATTCCGAATCACACGACCTGGGGTAATAGAGAGTGCCCCATGGGAGAAACAACAGAGGGATGGGATGATTGCATAAGGCGTGATGGAAATCGCACACGGCAGATCTTGTGAAGTAGGCAATGTCGCGTATTAGAATGACGTTCGGGGCATACGGGGTTCTGCCGTCCGGAGAGGGTCAAGGAACGAAGCGGCGAAAGGGGGGAGGGGGCTCAAGGCATGAGACGCACCAAGTGAAGAGGGTGATGATGTGTAAGGAAGGAAATTGGGTTCCAGATGTGGGTTCAATGTGAAATCATTCAATCATTGGCCCTGTTTGACCAGCATCGGAGGGTACAGCTCCGAGCGAGTTTCATCAGCGGTGAGATGCAGTCGAATCTGCGGAACGATGAGACCGGCAAACGAAAAATGGCTCATCCCTTGCATCACGGAGTCATATACATACCGAACCAAGGGTCGTTAGAAAGGCCACTCTATTGGCTAGTGCAGTTGTACATCCTTCTTTGTACTCATCTCCCTCTTGGACAACGTTGCGTCACTCAAAGACACCCACTCAAACCCGCAGTCGGATCACTCGGATGTAGGGTCGCATTGTCGAATCTATTCTAAACATGTACAGAGTACCAAGGACAGTTAGGCCGCATGTTCAACCCATCATCTGACCTCCCACGAGGATGACGGTCATGCAGGACCGCGGGGTACATCCAAGGCTCCGAAACTCCTCCGTCCCTGAACTATTCCCAGCCTGGCATACCCACGACCACGCCGATGTCGAAAAATAGGCCACGCATCGATGCGAGACACCCGGTGTCAAGAAAACATGCCACCGTGGACCGAAAAAGGTCAAGGTTGGCGCAATATCTTGGTTGCGTTACTTTTCTGGGTTCCACACAGTTACACTATCATATGGGTCACTTTGCTCTCGGGGCGATCCGCGTGGACGTAACGTCATGGATCAACACGAAACGCATGTTTTACCGCAGACAATGAGCACTACGAACGTGTCCGCAGCAACGCTACGTGTAGCGCTTGATGGGTATGTGCGCGTATCACGCGCTGGTAGCACCACACAGCATCATTGCGAGCAACCCATGACTACATTACCCATGGTACAACAAGAAGGACAACATGAACACATAACACCCTAGAGCTTAGCGGTCCCTCGAAGAAAATTTTGAAAGGAATGACAGTGGAAGAATATACGCAAAAATGGCAGACATTCCTCCAATCGTTCACGACGTCCATGCGTGGGATGCTCAACAACAGTCTAGGTCCAAATCCATATCTAGCATAGAGTACGGCCAATCCGGGACACGATAAAAGTTTTCACATAGACCAGCGCGCTGGCAGGTGATTCGACGATGCGGTGCGATGACACGATAGCGGCACCTTCGATCTCTGACTCACCTCGAGGGACACGTAGCATGCCAGTTTGGGAAGACCGTAACAAAGACAAGGTGAATGCCGAACGCGTCCAACTCGATCGTGTTCAAAACATCCACCATTTCCCCCCACCCAGGCCGAGACCAGACAATCGACTCACGCCACCTCCAAGAGAGAAATTAGTAAATGGACGGCGTGCAGCCCGTTTGTCTTCCTCTTCTGGAGGGGCACCGAGGCCAGCAACGGATGCAAAGGAGACATAGCCAGGCAGTTGTTTGAGAGCGTGAGAAGCAGCGTCCGGATCAAACGTAGACGATGAGTTTGGGGAATGTCGGACGGGGGAACGTGCTACCGGATGGGTATGCGTCTCTACTATAGGAGGGCTAGCAACGAAGGCGACGACCGCAGAACCAGTACGTTTCGATGGCGAGGTAGTATATGGGGGTGGCGATGGTGGTAACGGCGCATACATCCAGGGAGAGTCTGGGTGTAAACGTTTTAACTGTTCCTGTGACGTGGGAGAACGAGGAGGCGAACGTAGCCCTGGTGGGGACCGAGGACTTCGTGGGGATGTTGGAACGACACGTGGCGGAGTGGCTGGTCGCCGAGGGGATGTTGGTTGCGTACTCGAGAGTGAATCTCGATGACCCCTGGATGATCGATTTGGCCGGGACGCCATGGGTACGCATGGGTCGGGGTCGGGAATCGTGAACTGTGTGTGATGTGACTCGTGCGAGTGTGCCCTCGAGTTGGTGATGGAACCAAGGGAGGAAGGGAGGGACGCGGTGCCCGACTGCGCATGGGTCAGTGCCTGTCGTGAAGAGAAGAATAAAACCAAGAGAGTGCGAGATAAGGACTCACTTCGACGTCTCTATCCTTGTCTATACGCATGCTGTGCATAACCGAGTCTAGACGGTTCCGTAGTACAGCCCCGTGTGGTGCGGCGTCGTGGTGGCGCGACGACTCGTCTTGTTTCTCCCTTATGCCTGCAGGACGGGGAGAGGATCTACGATGTGAGCGACCAGAGCGAGATGAGCCAGAGTAGGAGGATGAGCGAAGCAGACGGGAATATGTGGCATTCTCGGTCTGGTCTGGAATGTAGAAACCGGTATTATAACCATGAGGGAGCACAGACGCGGCGCTGTTCCGACGTGATGAAGAACGAAAGAGGATGGCAGACTGAAAGAAGTCATCGTCATCGTCATCGTCGCCGCAGTTGCTCGAAGACGAGTGTGGACGAGAAGAGGCGTGTGTGCCATGCGTGCGAAGGGTATCGTCCTTACGGAGGGTATCCCTGAGGAGACGTTCAGAACGAGATGGGGGACGAGGGATGGGGTTTGAGGAAGATGCCATTTGTGGGGAGGAGAGAGATGGAGTGGACGAAGAAAGAGGAGAGGAAGAGTATGTATACGAGTGGTGACAGGGGAAGACATTTTGGACGTGATCGTGTGACAGTCTAGCCTCGCTGAACACACGAGGTCGGAATGAAATTTATTATCCCTTGCAAATCCACCCCCTCCTCGACGACCCCCACCTCGGACATTTCCTTTCCGTAATTTCGACCCTCGAACGGAACCGTCTCTCATAAATAAGTTGAACATGAACACGTGCTTGTACTGGCTTGTACGTGAGTCAGAATAGATGATGATGATGCATAGTGATCCATGACGTGGTGCCCTTTACATCTTCGCACTCGCCGATCCGAGACCTCGAATGCTACCTTCCTCCGCACTCTCTCCAAAGTTTCTTGTTCCATCCGACAACCTTGGGAACTTGGGTCACTTCACGGAACCCCGTTCTCTAGTTGCTATAATAATTGACCCTCCCCGAAGCTAGCTAGCTTGTTCCGCCTTCACGTTATAATGAATCCTTCTTTCCCTCTTTGCTCGTTCCTTGTCTGCTCCCCACGCTGTCTTCATTTGCGCCGCCACCATCGTCTATACCACTTCGTTCAGACCGACCTCCGTCTCGCATGCGCTCATGTTCACCTTCCGTAACACTTCTTTCCATCCCTTTTTCAGTATCGCTCGATGGAACGTTTTATCTGATCACTCATCAGGGTTGGTGCAAGACGAGACGATCGCGGAGCTGCAGAGCGTTCCGTGAGAGGGCAAAGTTGAGCGCTCATCCCTCCTCCATCATGGACCATGTTCCCATCTTAGACGCATATGTCACCCTATACGACTAAGCTAGAACCTCGTACCTTTCCTGATACTCGAAATATAATAAACCCAAGTCTTGACCAACCTCCCGGAAAGCGGTTGCCTTTCCTGCCCTAACGACCTCCCTAACCCAGACGAGTCCCACACGCTCGATTCCGCTGCCCATCTGATGCCCGTCGAACCACCAGACGAGTAGCACGTCCGCCGCTCCGTCGCGAATCTCAACCATGTCATCGTGGAACAGCTATCCGATGCCCAAGATCTGTACCATAATTTGTGCGACGTGTGTGGTGCCACCTACCAGCGCCAATAGCATTTATCGCTGCTGGAAAGCCGCAACTGAGGAGCACGTCCTGGACCGCCGGAACGGTATTTGGGGTGCAAACCCCCAAATCCCATCTAGGTCGCTCCGCAACCGATCAATCTCAGGCGATAAATCGCTCGTTGTACTTATCTGTCCTACCGGTCGTACACGGTCGTACCGGCTCTAATGCCTGGTACTGACCCCAAACTAACCCTTCCCGGTGATCCGACGCTCTGGTGGAAATCGCCGGACTCGGACGGATCCGTTGTATCAAGTGCCCGTCATGCGCACACCAGAGTTCTCCCAGCTTGCATCAGTTTAGCAGGCGCCACCGCCCCAACTGGAATTGGGACTTGTGTCCGTTGGAGGCAGTCGACAAGCTGGTGTTTTATCACCACGATTTGATCCATCTGTGTTTCGGGCCGTCGCTGTACTTTTCTTAGTATCGATGTGTGTCCTGGCGTACCGAACCCCGATGATGCGAATCTTGTCGCGTCTGGCAAGCTCCACAGGCGAAATTCTGAGTCGAATAGGGGCCTACTGCGCGGGAACATCGTACGCGTAAGTCATCCCGCTCCACCCTGCTCTGTAAATGTGATCGCCGCTATCGGTCGGTCGAGAGTCGGCGCAGTCATTGATAGCGATAATAGGTCCGCATATGCATGAACATCTCCGTCATCATATTCAGTTTAGGCAGCCCAAGAGATTCATATGCGGCGCTGTGATCTGCGCAATGGTATCGACTCGATAAGAAACCTCAAATACCTTACCCTGGAACCCACTCCACGATCTACCTTGGAGCTCTCCCAGGCATCCATACCCCTCGGCATATCCTACTCGGAACAAATCTGCCCGGTCGATAGGATACAACTACGTCAAACGATAGTACATGGTGCAAACAAACACCCTTACGGGGTTTAGGGATGCAATCCAAGTCAACTGACCTTGGACTGGGACAGATCTCCTTCAAGGCTATCAACCTCAAAGCTTCCATTATCCAGAATACACATCTCCTTTTCTAATGTCACGGATGCAATCAGCTCTAGTTCACGCCATCATAACAGGTGTTTGTGCTCTCCTTGGAGTTCCCCTGGAATCACAATATGAAATTTGGTACCGCGGTCATATCGTAAGTCGTCGCCGTCTGGACGCAAACTTCGGGCGCCAGCAAGTGGCTACTTCTACGTTTCGCACAGCCTGACTGCGAACTCGATACGGTCCTAATACTCCACCAACCAATCGATGTTGACCCATCTGAGATTGGACGGTGGATACACTGACAGATGTGCCACTAATTCTATTAATGTGGCACAAGGGACACTCCGAAGTCCGTACAGTGGTGCAAACTGACATGAGGGAAAGCAACTGACCATTTCCAGACTTGTGGTCTACTCTCGACAAGTTAATCGCAACTTGAAAGCACGGCATGTATTACGCCGTGACCTACATACGTTTTGAAATTGGACATCCTGACAACCTCTAAATCCTGAAGGCTCGAGACCCGGGTAAGGTCCGCAGAACGAGCAAAGCCTCAGCCGGCGTCGAACTCGTCACGGTGCCGTCGAATGTTTCAAATGACATCTTGTTCCAGATACTTTCTCGAGACAAGTCGGATTCGGATGCCGCCGACACCCCGACATTTGTGGCGTGACGGTCGCAACAAGGAAAACAGGCAGTTCTCAGACGCAAAGTGATGTCCGAACGGCCTCGAGCTGTCATGGTTGGGTTTATTGTGGAATGCACCCCAATGACGACACCGTGTCGTATCGGGAAGAATGCAACTCGGTCATGTGCAGTCCAAATTTCCATGGTAAGCGGTCCCGGTTTCACCCTATTGCAAGTGGACGTGTCACTCGACTCGGGGCGTGCTTGAGTACTGTCGGAAATTTCTAAGCCCCCCCTTCCAAGATTACTAAGTTGGAACATCCTTCCGGCCTCTTCCAACCGAGTTGGGCCCAGAAAAATTTCTGGGTAGTCTTTGAATGGGAGGTCGCAATCACTTAAAAGGCGTTGGAACCCATATTTACCTTTTCCAACATCACTTGCCCCCGAAGTCAACAGTTGATATCGATTGCTGCATGAGGTCATATTTGAGTACATTCATAGTGAGTACATATCACTGCCTTGACATATCCATAAGCCTATAGTAAGTTGCCTTGAAATCATGACCCAGTAGCTATAATTAGTGATAATTAGTGATATAAAGGATCAGCAAGGACGACGCCATCGATGATAAGTATAGGCTCTTTGATGTAGAGCCTGTTGGCCGCCGGGGCCTTTCACCAAGGATCGTGTTTGCAATTATATAGTACTCTCTCAGAGTGCCATTAGATGCTGCTCGTGGTCCTTCTCGGAGTCGTTTGTCATGCGTACGGCGTAGAGCTCGTCAACGACGACACGTCCCCGCCACTCACGTCACTATCACTTTGAAGCGCAAACGTGATTTCGCCAATTTCAATCCTGTCCTCGAGCATTTCCGTAAAGTGTTGCCCGTCGTACAACGACAACGCGCAGTCTGGGAAGCACATGTCAATGAAGCACTACTTGAGATGTGAATGTCACGTACAATTGCCGGTACGGACTTGATCAAGGGTCACTGGTTTCGTGCGACGGATGCACTTGTACGAGAATAAGAATCGTCTTTCGATCTCGACCTCGAACGGTTCATCGTCGGGAATGCACGGCCTGGGCAGGGTGACTGATGAGTACCATTGGCCCCACGAACCTGGAACGACGACACCTACCGTACGAACCGCTCGTCGTCATCGTTCCACGCCCATCGAACGTTGGAGAGTACTGTCTCGCCTGCCAAACGTCCATGATCCACTTTCACGACCGAAGACACGTAGTCACGGTTCTGCACGCGCACGCGTAGGCGCATCTTTGGGCGGATCAACTTCATCCATTTCTTTGTCGGGAGCTCGTATGCGGTGAAATCTACGAGGGTGCAGGTAGTTCATATCAAATCGGAACATGGAACTGGGAAAAAAATAGAAAGGAACATGGAGACGGGGGCCGTGAAGCTTGAACGTACCAACAAGTGAGAGGCTGGACGAGGATGACGAGGCCATTTGTAATACGGAATTGGTTGACGACGAGGAGCTGACTGTAAGGTGAACTGTCGGACGAACGGCGCTGAGGAAACGTTGGTTCATATACGGCTTTCTCGGCTCCGGCTTTGCTCCGGTTGGGCGCTGTACCCGGTGGTCCTACAGCACTACCATTGGAAGCATGTCTGCAGCATAACACCGCGCATTCGAGGCTGTTCGGCGCAGTTCTTATAGAAGGCTGCAACTTCATCGCTTCCAACAGTGACGTAGCATTTCCCATCAATTTCTGTCGGTGGTTTTACGACTGATCATCTTCATTGCCAGCCTCCCCAGCGTCGCCCGCAACACTACCGACAATGGCCAAAGTCTATCGTTGCTCGTTGCGTCCTCTCAACTTGAAGCGTTACTGTTGTTCATGTGTGTCATTTGGAACGTGCCGACGAGCCGCCAGTGGGATCCGTGCTTCTCGGCAGACTATCTCCAAGGTGCGCACCGTCCACAACGCCTCCATGCCCTGGTCAGCAAGAGTTCTGAATGCTTCCGCTGACATCCCTTGACCGTCGGCGCCAGTCAACTTCTGCCCGGTTCAGGGTTAATATCCAAATATGACCCGACTCTACTGGAAAACGTTTCGCCATTAGAATTTCGTTCTAATGACCACGAAGAAGGTGACACTCGCCCAGTTCCCAAGCCCGGAGCTCGGGAACCGTTATCAGACAATCATTGCCTTGTGTGGAAAGCTCTGTAAAAACCCATGTCCACAACACATCTAATACCTATCATTAGTCGGAGCATTATCCATCTAATTTGTCCATATCCATAGCACGGTGAGTACAGCAACACCCTAAATTGTGACACGATTCCTGAGCTTGATGGCCCGATGGAGACCATCGAATCCATGGAGCGCTTGTGTGCAATGGACAATCAGATTGCAACCCTAGGCCCGGGGCTCTTTTACAATCAGCCAATGCGCTCTGGTTTGGGACGTATCTTCATCCTATCTCAACTCAGCATGAACGTGATCCTGCCAATCTCCATCTTGCCCTCGAGTTCCCCCGTGTTGTATTGTCCATCGTACAGTGGTATCGTACAAGCTATACGCCAGATTGAGCACGGCAGAATATCGAACAAGATCGCCATTCCCTCACAAATACTCACCATCACCACGTTCTCCGCTACGAATTTGGTAGATCGTCACAGGTTGCGTTCGGAGGATACGTTTGTATCGGAACAAAAATCGCCTCTCGATAATGATCTCGAATTCCTCATTATCAGCGAACGATGGGCTAGATGGGTGCACGTTCGTCATCGATTAGCATGTTCTGTCTCAAGCTCCCACACGTCAACGCCCCTTGGAAGACGCGGTTCGACTCACTGTGGGAATGCTTCGTTGTTCTTCCAGGGCCAATGAGCGCATGGGAGCACGTCCAGCTCCGTCCCCATCTCAGCTTCTCGATCAGATAGTCTCGGGCCCGGTTTGCCCAGTTTGGCGTCTGACGAGACAAAAGTCTGTTGCCTTCCGCACACTCGGAGCCGCATCTTCGGACAGACGACTTTCATCCATTTTTTTGGTGGAAGCTCGTATGCTATGAAATCTGCGTGTATGTAGGTCAAGCCGTCGTCGCGTGTATACCATATACGCACCTGTGAGCACGAGACTGGTGGATGTGGGCATGAATCGAATAGAAGAGATGAACGGGAAGCGATTATCTGTAGGTCGTGGGGCGTACTGATTCATATACTGTAGTAGGGTTTCCGCCACTTGGCTAGGTTTATGTACTTGGTACGGCAAGGCGCACGCCTCGTCGGTAATCTGTGCGTCTCTGAACTGGAAATAAATTTTTGAGCCCAACAGAAGGTTGGAACCGACTTCCAGTGGTGTTCTTGAAGGAGCCGACCCATACCGACACTGTTCATAATAATTTGCTTAACCGAAACATTTACAATGCTGTTCAATGCGCAGAAAAATATAAACCTACTCGCAGTCAGGAAAGGGCATAAGGAAGGTTGAATATAAGGAAGGGTGAGTCAGACGGCGCCTGTTTATCCGTCCCTGGAGAGTATTATCGGGGATGCTGTAAAAGGGCTAGTTTCTTGCACCTCCCACACACCTGCCCTTGTCAAAGTATCTTCCTCGGGAGCGAGTGATTCCTCCTTGTTACTGTTCTCTGGTTTCAACAACCGACCTGTCAAGCTCGCCATATCCAGATAGAGGGACCGTCGAAAGAGCTTCTCGTTCTTCGCAGACGCCACTTTACCGCAGTCAATGCAACGTTCATGCATTAAATCCTGCAATTCGCTCCGCACGACTATACTCGCTGCCCCGTTGGAGGGCAAATATGCAATCCCGACTTCGCCCCCAGTAAGCGTCTCGCCAGCCGTATCTTTCCACCATGCCTCTGCAGAAGGTCGATCCATGGCACCGATGACCACGATTATCTGTGGCGAAAGATCGCCACCATAGGCTTGATTGAAGTGTTCCCATTGGAGTTTGACGGTCTCAGCCGTCTCTTCCAATTTGACGCAAAAGATCAGGAGGTCCGCGCCACGTTTGACGACCATGGCCCTCTTGCTGTCTTCTTCCGTACTGTCGGAAGATGGATGCTTTCGCGAGACCTGGTAGACGTGATATACGCGATGAGGCGTAATTTTGTTGCCCTCCTCGAAGGGAAGTTTGCTCCACGAAGTGTCGTTTGAAATCAGGACGGGGTTGCGAAAGCTGAGTGGATTGAGAGAAAGGGTGAGTGAAATGGGGTTCTTAAAGGAGATGACACGTTTCCTAGTCAACTGGCTGTCGGGGAAATCCCTGGACGCTTCGCACATGATGGTGGGAAGACGCGCGTTATAGCCATCTCTCGACGACAACATGGCGCGGATGTCTGAATACGCGGATTCGACCCAGCTGCGTTCCTGTGGTTTCCATCGTTGGGCGCGACATGTGCTGGTGATCATTTTCATCACGACCTTTTTGGACACCTCCCGTCGTTCTTTTAGAGTCGCGTTATCGATGAATGACTCGAGCGTCGTCACGCAAGCGTGGTTATCAAAGTACATTTTCAACAAAGAGAACTGGGGTTCGTTCTTGATCCACCACATATCCATGTTACTCTCTTGGTTCTCGAGTCCAGTGATCACGATGGCGATGGGGACTTTCTTTCTGCAGATCGCAGAATAAAAGATATGGTA